>JAGXCT010034584.1:0-13385 GCA_022495035.1 Philopotamus ludificatus
CATTATCATCTAATAAAATCATCAAATGCTTCTCTCTCATGTCTCAACAATATATATTAATAATCAACAGCATATATTTACCTAACGCTGTATTATTTATCTTAATTAAGTAACCTAAATTATATTATCAAAATTTGATCAAGACCCTTAATAAAAGAGCTGAAATTTTATTTTTTATATGAAACATGGTAATAATATATAAAAAAATTCATCGTCGTATTCAAGCGCGTTGTATTTAAAAAAATAATTTTATTTTCTCGGTTCTTTTGAATCCCAATTTTCCACTTTCTGCATCATTGATAGTTTCAAACCCCGACACGTTCCCTAGCCTTCGGCACGCTGATGCAATAAGCGCGCGGGCAAGCGCGAAGACAGTTTAATGTCGTCAATTAACTCTTCCCTCGCCGGCAACACATTTACAGGGACGGGCTCGAGGGAGAGTAATGGATAGGTGGGGCGTGGGACACCAGACGAAAATAAATAAATCGAAGACCCGGGCATCAGTCAAAGAAGGCTCTGTTTTTCGCCGACGCTCCTCACCCCCCCCTTCCATTTGTTGTCTTCCTCTTCCCGGAAACAAAATAAGGGATGCGTGCTCCGTTTTATTGGCCAATTTTATTTACCACGGGATGGAATGCGTGTATCGCGAACGACTCTCGCATACGCGAATCCTTTCCCACCACCCACCCTTTCCCGCCAAAACTTGCTCTCGGTGTTATTTTGCTAAAAACGTTTCGACGAATTCAATTTCGCGGTATGTCGAATAGCCCCATCCAACCCCTGGAACTCTGTGTCCAGGAATGTCAGGAAAGCGTTTCAATGGTCATATAATCAATACGCAATTATATATACATACATAGTAATATATAACAATTAAAAAAATACTGATCTGAAAAATGACCGTTATTTGTCATTCTTTCTACGCCGTTTAATAAACAAAACAATTCACAAGCTCCTTCAATAGGTCTGTAAAGGTTTAATAAACGTGGTAAAATATTACAGAAGGATTTGTGACTCATGTCAATCCTTTACTCTTACGCCTGTGATAGAAATGCAAACACATTGGCGGATTTTATGTAAAACCACATTTATAAACAGCTCTGTAGTTAAACACTCTGATTAGTGATCTCTGGCAGTCATGGCACTAGTGGCGGTCTACTGCCAAGAGTATCTGCAGTTAAGTATTCCTCCAATGATTTTGACGAGGGGCCGGCTGAGGGTCCTTGTGACAGAGCATCAGTCCGCATCGCTGTGTCGAGGATGTTGTGGCAAAGTCTATGACCTGACTGTTAATTAGAGAGTCGACGTGGTTTGCCATGCTGAAGACGCAAGGATATATCCAGAATCATCATGGCGGCATCCGTGTGTAGCGCATCAAGATGGCGACTACATCTTACGATGAAGCAAAATGCGGTAGCGCACGGAACGGCGCTATATGTCACTCATTATTTTGGGACATAAAAAGCTAAAAAACTTGAGTTTTAAGTATTAAAAGAGTTATTTGAGAGTATCTTTGGGTCCCCAATAAACTCCATCGGCACGGCTAGGTTATGTCGGTTCTAAAAGAAAAGCAGTCATCTTCGGTTTCTTCTATACACTTTGATCATTCAGAGTCTTATTCACTAATCACACTGTTTGAGTCAAATGTCCAAATTTTGAATAATTTAACAGTAAATCGCATCTTATGTGCTATCGATCAATAAATGACAGTTATATCTTGGACATTTCCGTTCCTAGGTTACCCATTTCTTGGAAATCTTCTATCTTAACATTTCCTTGCCAAAAATAATCATGTTGTGGTTTAAAATTTATGAAATGGACCCAATCACCTGGATTATTGCTGATGTATATATTTAAATTTTATATCAATTCACCTAATCCTCATAATTATCAAAACTTTATATGAATATTTATAGAGAAGCGGTGATTCTTCTCGATATCGACATTTTAATTGTATTATTATTTAAATATTAAATGTTTCCATTAACAAAATTTGTATAATATTCATATTAGAACTTGCACGAGCGTGTATGCGGTCCCCGAAACAAAATATTTGACAAGACCTTTACAAAATGGCGTCCAAGAAACTTTACCTTGCTCGCTTCGCACCGCTGCAAAATTTGTTAACAAGATGAGGCGGCGTGTGCGTGGCCCGTGCCAGAAAGCCGCAAGCGCCACCGGGAACAACAGCGAAACTGTTGAGTCAGAATGCCATATTTGTAATTCAAACAGTGTAGATGAAAAATAAACACGGGAACAAAACAAGCCGAACGAAGATCGGCAAACAAGTCCCGGGATACAATCCCCCCGCTTGATTGTATTGTATTCGGCCATGTTTGTATGATCGTTGTCTTCGTCGAATGTGTCCGCTGATTAATTAATCAATTAATTAGCCGAATAAAAATATCTATATTACGCCCTTATGCAATCGTGACATCCAAAAAAATAATATTATTGTGCAACATTGCCGCTACTACGGCGAACAAGGTAAATAAATCATGATTGCAATATTATTTTATCGTTTATAAATATAATGTAAACCAAAACGAGCATAGACCTAATGAATAATTTATGAACTGAACCATATTGATTCCAGTTTATATTATCAGTCTAAATATACGATGATTATTACGTAAAAGATGATAAATCAATCTAATCAGTAGAATCGTATGAGAAAAACATTAATCTTGGCATAAGATCTACGTCCTAGTCGCTTTTGACTACGACTCTTTCTATTTTTCTTGATTTGGTATATCATTCGAAGTCACTGAGACTTGAAAAATACCCATATCTCGCAAGCAAATCGCCCTAATTATTATTTTACAGAGATAAATCAAAGAATTTCGGCATCAAATGATTAAATATGCTCCTAGAACGCTGTTTTATACAAAGCGCTAAAATTTTCAGCGCTATAGAAGGGTTAACAGTATCTTTACAAGCATCTTAGACATATTTTCTTGAGTATTATAGCTTTTTATTGATAACCACTGTCATGATGGCTCGAAAACAACCGCATCGTCCGAAGGGAGTCTATTTATAATATACAAATAGACTCCGAGCATATCAAGTAAATTATTCTCAATATAGATAGAATAAAAATAGCTAATTTTGATCGATATTTTTTAACTAATCAATATGACGCGTTTATGACAACGCTCTCGGCGATGTCTCGTCACAAACTGAGGACACGCCGCTGAGGATCACGTGTCACTATTACGTTACACTCGCACTTGGCACATCATACAGGATGCGAACGAGAAGAAACAACGCGCCCGTGTCTTTAGACAAATACGAAAACTGTGTATTATTTAGGATTTATATTAAAAGAGTTATTCGAGAAAAATAATAAACATGGGGCTCCAAATATACCCCATCGGCATGGCTAGGCTAATATAACATATAAAACATTAATAAAGATTTTTTTATAGATGCGAGGGTAATGAGTATCTTATACTTATATTCCTCCCTGGCTAGTGTCATAAAGATCTCCCAGTATTAATAGATTTCGACGGAAGTTTAACTTATCCAATATATCAGTTTATCTCATTATAGATGAATTGGATAAGAGAATTATTATCTAAATATTACTAGATTTACTATCAAATTAAGATTGCATCATCATTGTACTTTTACTTAATAGCTTTGATAAAAAAAATAAAAAGGGTCCTTCTCTAATAACTTTTTTTTACATATTCAGTAATAGAAAGAAGTTACAATGGCAATTAACCAGCAAATATTGAGGCTGTAGCATAATGCCGATGCTATTTTTGGCCACAATATTTTTCCACAATTTCCACACAGATAAGGAAAATTGTTTAGCACGTTTTATTTTGCCTTTTCATTCCTCTGCCGTGTGTAATAATATTTATGGTAAATGAATTAAGAATGTCAGGGCGTGGGATTTACTTAACATCTGTGCTGAGTCGCGCAGACAGACGCCCCGCCCCCTCCCTCGTATTTACCCCCACCCAATAACCTCCAATATGTCGAAATCAAAGCCTTCCCGTCGGCAACAGGAAAATGAAAAACAAATGGAAAACAAGCCAAATGAAGATCGGTGTGGGGCGATAAATTCTGCGACCTGCAAACGAACCCCGATGGCAGATTGTCGCTTTTTATAAACCCGACTACGTATTTTGAATATAAAGCGCACCGGGGTTTTTTTTTATTGATATTTATGGTATCGTCCAATCTACGCTTATTATTATATTTTTTTTATGTCTAATGTTTCATTGTGCGCGTATTAAAGTTTGGGGGTCTGAATGCGCAGAATGATTCTGGGGGGGTTAGTTTTAAAAATGGTTATTTATGCAAAATGAAAGTTCCTCCTCTTTGTCTTCATATTCCAGATGCCTTCATAAAATGTATACAATATTACATACTTGGATAGATAGAAAAAAATGAGCAAGAACCTCCATAAAACCGCATACCGTGCTCGACTGCAAAGATTGCCCTGAGACTGTTGTGGTACAGGCGAGGGTTTTATTGAAAGTTTTGCTACAAGGAAACACAACAACAATAAACACATTAAAAAATGACTATATTAAATTTAAATACACCGCATATCGATGCCAATCTGACTTGCAAAAATATTTTTAAAATAATATGAATAAACCCGTAATTTTTTTTGATGTAATGAACTGGTTTTTACATACATTTGCGCTGCGACCTTTGCCATTTGCTTTGAATATTGATTTATAGATGTGCGTATATTAATTTGATATCTGTATATTATTATTAAAGACATTAGTTTTGAATTATGACCTGTAATATGTAAGGTTAGATACGTGCGCATATGAATTTAGAATACGATATAGTAATCAAGGGATAAATGAATAAAATATAATATTAAACAATATCAAAAAAACTCTATCTTATTAATACGAATGAGTTCAAAAGCATTTATTCAAATAGTTTTAAACATATTATTACAAAACATAATCTCCTTCGCTATCTAAGACTGCTTGCCATCTTTCAGACAATTTTTCAATCCACTTTTTACAAAAAAATTAAGAGTTTGAAATATGTATTTATATAATTTTCGACTTCCTTTAGATCTTTAATTTTTTTGTCATACAAGGAATGTTCCATTGGCTTAAAGAAATAAAAATCTAAAGAAGAAAGATATAGAGAATATGGAGGAAGCTTCAGAACATCAAAATTTAAACGCGTTATCGTGTAACAGAATCACTTCTTTTCGGTTCAATAAACTCGGACGTTTTATGATTAGTTTCTCATTCAATCTTTCTAATTGTCCACAATATACTTCTGCAGTTATTGTTTATTCTGATTTTAATAACACATAAATGCTAATGCCATGACTATCCCATCAGACACCTAAAAGGACATTGCGAAAGGTGAGACTTTCGAAGGCTATTGATTTTTCTACGCCACATTGTCGAACGCAATCCAGTCACTGGTGATAATTTTCTTATATTAACATTGCAATAATTGTAGCAGTAGTCTTTAAGTATATTTCGATGATACTTAGTCAAAGATCTGATTCTATCACGGCCTTCAGTAGATCATCGTCACATTTTGAGGGTCGTCTTGATCTTGGGGCACCTACTAAGCTTCTATCTTCTATTTATCGCGATTTTCGGGATGAATTTGTCGTGAAAAAAATACAAGATAGAATAGATCTAATAAGAATTCAGTTGATATTTAATGTGTTCTGAAATATTATTCGATAAAGCAACAGGGAGGCTTGTTTCTTTGAAAAGTTTGTTGCAGCTGGCATACAATGGTAGATTGCTTCGGGATGCAATAATGCGCCATTAAATCAAACACTCTAGATACATAGTCCACGTTTTTAAGTACTGATGTCTAGTACAATCGATTATAAAAGTCGGAAATTAAATGGAGGCGAGCACTTAAACATTAATAAATAAAAATCGGACGTATCGCGCGGCCCTCGCACTATCTGCTTTACGAGCGGGAACCGTGAAGCGTTTAGGGCCATCACAGGTTCCACCGGATTTATTTTTATTTTTATTTATCGGCAAGATGGCGATTGTATCGCTGCCGTGAAGAATTGCGCGCTAATCCAATAAGCGCGCAGTTCGCGCGCGCTGATGCACGACCGGCACGTGGCCTCCGGGCTCGGCGTGCACGTGCTCACGTGCAATTAAAGACCTGACGCTATCATACACCGATGTTGACGATAGCCATCTTTTTTTTATCACCTATTTACTCTCGACATAAATAAATTGATATAAATTTTCCGGAAAATTCATATGTATTGATGAAAATTGTCGAAAAAAACTAATGTTATTCTCAATCAAGAATCGTTGTCATCTAAACACTGTATTTTATCATACGAATCTTACACGCATATCATAATAATTTGATTAAATTTTTCATCATCTTAATTAATAAATACGTTAATTAAAGTACGGCGATGAAAAAATAAAATTTCAGAGATCTCAGATATGAAACAAAACAGAAAATATAGAGATGCCATTTGAAATACTTTGTACAGATAAATATGCAGGCGTTCAAGCAGGACAGACATATAGTTAAATCCCTTAAAATAATTCAACCTTACTCTGAACATATAGCTGAAATAAATAATAGTCTATCTAATGTAAAAAGAAGAAAGGGAAAGCTAGCAATACTAATATGATTTCACTTGATACATTATTAGTCAATTGCACTGACGATTTAATCAGCCACGTAATATACAGAGAAGATATTTCATTAAGAAATTTTCCGACCTTTTCCCGGCGTCAGATAGATTTAAAATAAATTATTAAACATTAAAATAACTTGAAAATAAAATTAAATAAAAAATAGGTTAATAACTACGAGAATGTATTCAATATATACTACCTTTCATAATAAAAGAAATCTCCACGTCTTCACGACTAATGTAAAAGTTTTCGCGTAATTTCTTTATTGAAAAATCATCATGGTTATTAAAATAATCAATTTATAGACAATATTATTAGAAAAATAAATAAATTAAATTGGAAGTGATCTTAAATTTTTAATGTAATTTACTTTTATAAACAAAATTAATTCTTATTATTAATAATTTTTCGATTCCCCTCTACTGAATTGAACATTTTATTTCTGGGTACTCTAAATATTTAAAAAGATGATATTCTGAAGGCATAATATCTGATGAATAAGGTGGATGCTATATAACTTCTCAATACAATTCTCTGATTTTTTTCTATGTGAATCTTGCTGCGATTTTGATCATTTATCAAAACGGTCGTTTTTTTATCAGGGTCTTTCAATCTTTTGAATTGGACACAATAAAATTCGGCTGTAACTGTTGGCCCAGGTTTGAATAATTCATAATGAATTACCCCAAAAATATCCCACAAAACACAAAGAACTATCAAAACAACTGATGCTTGAGAGGTTGAAACTGGTACTTGATTTGAAGAATTGATTCACAGCATTCAAATTCCTTGCCTACTTCTTAAGAGTTCCTTTTCAAATAGTCTTGTAATGTTGATTCAGAACAGTGGAGATCTTGTGACAATTCTTTTATAATTTCTCATAGTCCGATTTCACTAATGAATTTAAAGCGGCATCATTCACTTTTCACGCTCTTTCTGATCTTAGTTTATTGGATAATTCTCTATCACCACGTAATTTTTTGAACCATAAATGGCATTTGCGAAGTGTTAGGACGTTTACATAAATTTTCCAGATGGTTTCGGTGGCTTCTTTTGGCTCCAATCCCATACCGCATAAAATTAACATAAAATATACTAAATATCTTCTCAATATCTGGCCTTGATATATTTACCAAGGTAAAAATTAGAAACTTAGAAAAAAATGTAAAAACCTCGAGCTTACTTTATATATTATTGATTTAAATATATATACCGATGAAAACTATGAATACAGGGAATTCTTTATAATACTTTATAACACTGGCTAGGAGGTATGAAAGATTTAAGAGACCCATTGTCCTCCGCATAATTTATAAAAATATTTATGTAGGTTTGTTGAATAAATAATTACAAAACAAATAATATAAATTTGAATCCAACTGAAATACTACTAAAAATTAACCAGTGTCGTGGTTTGACATTGGAGGGTATATTAGTATGAGAGACTCATTCCCTTTGTATCGTTAGAATCTTTATATAGTTAAATTACGCTTTGAAATCGTTCGGCTACGCCATCCATCCATCGTAGTCAAATAAATAAATAATAGTAAAACGGTACATATTTACGCGATTGTCTTTAAAGCGTATCCTCTCCATAAAGATGTATAATTTAGAGTGCGTAGATACGGTAACCACACACCGTCTCATTACAAGATCCCTATTTTATCTGATTAATTGCTCGAATTTGGGATTTAATTTCGGCGAAACCTCAATTTTTGATTTTGAAAATTCCGCATAATTAGTCGGATTGATCAAGCGGTTCTCCCGGCGCGAACCTACGTCTTTATATACGCGCACCGCGTACAAGCAAGGCCGACCCATATCCGAAGCGATGATTATAAATTCTGCATGGATTATGGTATCCGACCGAAGGGCTCTGGAATTTTGGTTCCGTGGGTACCTTTTGACACGGCCAGAATTTAATAAGCCGGAAAACCAAGATTAAATACCTCGGTGTCATCCCGGGGCCTAATTTTAAAACGCCCGATTTCGACAGTCTCAACTGTCATGTGAATTTAATTAATCGCGCGCGATTGACCTACGCCACTAATCCGTAATTTTCGAATATCAAATTAATTTTTATCGCTCGTCGATACGTGTGCAATTTATATGATTTGAAATCGATACTGTCGCGGACCAAAACCGGTTTTTTTCTGTTAATTTATTCACCTGCGTATATATTTTATTTTGAGAAATTTCTAATCTGTGATGGGACGTTAATGAGTCGCGGGTCGATGGACAGTTACTGGAAATATTAATTGCAATGCTGGTCCAGAAATTGTAAATCAAGTTTGTTGAGAAATAACGCCGGCATCGTTAATTATCACTCGGCAAATGAATTGGTATACACAACGATAGCCTATCATCCGATTCGTATAATTAATGTCATTAAAAAATGATCAATATAATAGATATTTCTCAATCGTGTGTGATATTTATTTAATAATTAATTAACAAAGTATCGATAGTCAATACTGAACGAGAAGCGCATTCACGATCACTTGTACATTTTTAGGTAAGCCACTGATAAATACTAAAATTAAATTTACATTGATGTCTATATTTTTTTACATATTCAATCAATATTTAACTTAACTAATCGTAGATAAAAAAAATATAACAAGCATTATTTCTAGATAAAAAAAATATTTTAAAAGTAATACAGCGTTTTGCGTTTAGTGAGCCCTATTATTCATATTAAAGCTACATCATAAAAAATCCTCTAACATGACTTTCTTACGTTTATGAGATATAAATTATGAATATTATAAATGAGTCTATCAAAAAAACCTCCAAAATTGAGAATTAAATTCAATATTTATTTAGTGTTACATTAAAGACGTTTTCTCAATACTGGAAATTATTAAGAATATAAATAACTCAATAATGGTTACTAAACCATTACTATTCTGAGATTTAATAACCGAATAAGAATAATAATGAGAATATTTGTAAGAACTATCGAAATATTGCGATTTTATATTAAGCCGAAAAAAACAGGTCATCTAAGTTTGCTAATTTGTATTTAATGACGATCGTTAAACTACTGACAACCTTTACAGGTCATAAACTTTGAGATATCTCATATTTTTATATCATCGTAGTTAGGGTTATATTTTCAGATGATTTTTCTTTGCAATTTTCCGGCCAACCATAAAAATTTTATTTGGAGACACAGACAATACGATTTATTTACTAGACTACAACTGTAATATGCCTAGAAATTCATTACTTATTTTTTAATTATCTAACCTTGCCGTGCCGATGGAACCTCAAGTTTTTTTTATTTTTCTCGAATAACTCTTTTAATTTAAATCCTAAATAATACACACTTTTTGTATTTGTCTAAAAAAGTTCATCACGCGTGCGTTGTTTTTTCTCGCTCGCATCTGGTACAATGTGCTAAGTGCGAGTGTAACGTAATAGTGACACGTGATCCTCAGTTTGCGACGAGACGTCGCCGAGTGTGCTTGTCATTTACGCGTCGTATTGATTAGTACAAAAATCTATCGACCAAACTTTTTTTATTCTTATAATAATCCATTAAAAAAAAACAAGTATTAGTTAAATAGTTGCTTTAATATTTTAAATATTCGCGTGAATTTATAAATCTACAGCTTTCATTATTTTTTTTACGGAAAATTTTACAAAAGTATTATTTTCGTTATTTGAGATGACTTTGTTTAACATTTTCGCTTTTTGTACAAAGGTGGTGTAATTTAAAATAACATTAACCGAGAGTTAAGGATCAATAGATAATTAATAAAAATAATTTTGAGTAAAAGAAAGCCTCAGAAAGTCGATAAATATATCACACTCGATTTTCCGGAGACATGCATTAACAAACTTAACAGACTGTTTTTACAGATAACGACAATGAATGAAAATATATTTTCACAATAAATTAAATCAAAAACATGATGAATATAAAATGTTAAATACAAATATAAGTAAACTTTGCGAATCTGTGCGATCTGAGTGAGACTACGGTCCCTGCTATTAGTTTGAAGAAAAAAAAAGTATGAAACAATATCACATGTCTCGATAGCCCGAGTAATTCGATATCGATACTGCGTCTTTGAACCATGGGGAGTTTCTCGATTGGTTTCGCTACCAGAACCACGAAACCCGAACCTGACCCGCGTCTAAGCCCTAGAGGTCCGTATTTCGAGGCGGATAACGAATGTGGCCGACACTCGAGCGCAACAAGGATGCTGTTAGCGACGCCCTCTCCAAATGCAGATACGACCTGTTAACTCTGAGGTGGCTGCGGGTTGTAAAAGCTTTATTAGTTATGTTACAGGGTGCCTTATTAGTTTTTTTTAACGCCGCTGTCTTACGTCCGCCGCATAAATAATCCGAGTCCTGTGGGAGACGAGAGATGCTGCCGAGTAATGGCCGCAGGCATGCAACCCATTCCCCGGAAACTATCCGTGTATGGCGCGCGGAGTAGTATATTTTTATTACCGAAACAATGGGATACACCGGGGAGATGTGAGAATTGCGATCGGTGAAAATTTAAAAACGATATTAGCGTTTTTACGACCGTTTCATCTTATACTGCTAATGAATTCCGATCAAATTCAAACAACAGATCGCCGCTTGTCAAACGACTACTAAAATTAACAATTACCTCTAACATCTCGTAATCTCATATTATATCCATCTCTTTTTTTACACGGTTTTGAAACAACACAGCACACTAAAATGAACATAGAAATGCAAACGGACACAATTTCAAAATAATATTACAATAAGGAATGACCAATGTGTAAAAAAGTAACAAAAACAGTAAAATGTATCAACTAACAGCTGCTTTAATTCACGAGGACAGATTTGTAGGGTTGAGTAACAAATTTCTTAATATAAAACAAAAATCCACAACATAGGATTATTACATTGGACGTGTATTATTTTTTCTTAATTAAAATAAATAATATTTTGTATGATTTATAATTAGATTTTCATTATTACCCATTTTCACGATTTTCTATACCACAATGTTGTTCTCATTTGAAATAACACTTGTTTGTAATTTATTACTTTTCGGTACCCATAATATATAATTCTTTAAAGTTTTTAACAGATTTTACAACTGAATAGGTTTGAGTCGGCTTTAGAATCCTTAGTAAGGTCCTGTTTACAAGCTTACCTAATATTTTTTAAAGAATCTAGTTAAATATATCGCAAAAAACAAAATCAAGAACTCTGTATAACAAAAACATATATAGAAAACTCCTAATAATTCTTTATTTACAATATAGCTAATCTAAAATATATTTTTTTTTCAACATATTTAAATAGAAAAATATATCATTTATTAAATAATAATTTCTAAATGATGTATATATTAGAAATACATTTAAATCCACTTATTTAATGGTTTTTGGTAGAATGTATCTCGAAAAGAGTCGACTGTATTATAAATTAAAATAATATTATATCCTTAATACCTAATATATTATTAATGCTCATTTAGTATTTGCAAGCCACACTTTTGGTTAACCTAAATAAAAACAATTCCCTATGTACCATATTTTTTTTTTACAAAAACGTTAGTAATATTTTAGTAGCAAAGAACCCAAAAATTTATAAAAAAAAATCCAAGTTCATATCGGATCTTTAATTTTTAAAAACTCTAATTAGAACGTTCTCTGAAGCTTCATAAAAAAATATAATTGAAAATAATCTTTTAAAAAATACAATCGCGATTGGATTAAAAACCTAATAAACATTTCTGGATGTCTGGATGACATAATTTCGCAAATAAATAAAACTTAGATGTTATTAAATAGCCATCGTATTCTTTAGTTACATACGTCTTTAGTAAAAAAAAAATGTACATTAGAGCGGACAAGTGGTTCCTTGGTTTAAATTAAAACCTCCAGTTGGCGATATAATTCGGTATCCTAAGTTTTTAATTTTTTTAGAAAAACTTTTTTAATATAAATCTTACATGTCACAAA
Organism: Philopotamus ludificatus; assembly: GCA_022495035.1. Lineage (NCBI taxonomy): Eukaryota > Metazoa > Arthropoda > Insecta > Trichoptera > Philopotamidae > Philopotamus > Philopotamus ludificatus. The sequence goes on from JAGXCT010034584.1 coordinate 12,599, forward strand.
TATTTACTATTTGTCTCAAAAATCTAAAGAACGAATATTATAAATAATCATCGCTTTTTATTGTCCGCAATTGCGAAAAAATTAAAAACATCATTATTCGCTGCTGTTACGCTCGATGTTTTTTTTCGCTCGCATCCCGTACAATGTGCTGAGTGCAAACGAAACGTGTGGTTGACGTCGCAACGTTCAGTTATGAAGCATATCAAGAATAACTGTTTTTATTCTTAGAATACACCATTTTTTTTGAAAAAATGACAAAATATTGATGAAGAATTAATTAATATCTGGACTTGGGTATCTGAGATACTCTAGTTTAAAATTATCTAAATAAATACATAATTAAAAAATACGATAAAAGATATTTATATAAAACATTTAAATCAATTAATAAACTTTCGAGGCGTCATTTTATAATATTTTTTTTATCGAAAATTGTATAATGTACATATATTTTTGTGAATATAATTCAATTAACGTTTTGCGAAAACAACAGTTGAAAAGCACTGCTTCAAATTAAATAAGTAAAAAAAAGACCAACAAAAAACTGTGAATACATTGAAAACGATCCACGAAACACAGATTAAATTTAATCATGTTAGTTAACTTTTTTTTAAAAGGCCTTCGCATACAAATCTCATTACATCAAAATATTGTACAACAATAAAAACGATTTTTTTCCGTCATCAATTATTACATTTTTAGTTTGACATTCGGCGATTTAGCGCAATGCAATGATTAACATTTCGCGCGCGTTTAAATATGCGTTTATACGTGTGTTTATTTTTTT
>JAGXCT010034584.1:13550-26431 GCA_022495035.1 Philopotamus ludificatus
CATACACAAACACACGCATATATTAATTAATGTAAATTTTCAGCGTATTAATTCCAGAGTCGCTGTTTGTTATAGCAATTTCTCAGTCTATTAAATTTCATGACGTGCATGTAGTACCTCCGGGGGTAAATATAGGTAAAATCGTGATAATGTAATAATTCCAGTTTGTTACCCGAGCTCGTTGGTAACTTAATTAGCGCTGGAATTTTCGGCGCCGAGGAAAGTTGACCGGGTATTCTGGCGCCGGCGGCGGTAAATATTTACCGGTAATTGAATAATACACGTGACTAAATTTTTAGACGGAGAGCCAGCCTCCCGGGCCCTGCATTGTCCATTTCAATGGCCGTTGTTAATTTTGTGCCCGAGTGGCGCCCTCCCCGAGTCCGCATCCTCGCTACCCTCGATCCGTACCACTTTTGAGTCTCTGGGCTCATATAAAATTTAATGATGTGCATCATTAAGATATACACTGACTGCATCTCGGTGAAATTGTATGTAGAGACGAGGATGCTCGTCTTTTGAGTACGGGGACCGAGGGCGGGCGCTGTAAAACGAAAGGCGGACGGTATATCCTCGTGTCGCGTTAAATTTACTACCTTCTGGTAGGTAAAACATGTTGTTTCTTTTAATAACATCGTTAGGTGACACACGGTTAATGACGTGGACACACGCTCGGCTGCATAAACACGTATGACCCAAATTTATGATTATCGACGCCGGCGCTCGGCGTCGAGTTTCGGTTTTAAGCGGCTTTCAAAGCGAGTCTCGTTTAATATCTATTTATGCAATATATAGATAATGAGTATAGAAAATTGTATACAGTAGATTCAGCCTTAGCCGTGCCGATGGGTTCTACTAAAGACCCCAAGTTTTTTTCGAATAACTCTTTTAATATAAATCCTACATGTCTAAACAATAAATATTATTTATTTATTTATTAGACTACGATGGATGTAGATTTGATAAAGATTCTAAAGATGCAAGAAGAATAAGTCTCTAACATTAATATTCCCTCTAGTGTCAAATTACGACACTGGTTAATTTTTAATATTATTTCAGTTGGATTCAAATTTATATTATTTTTTTGTAATTATTTATTCAACAAACCTTCATAAATATTTTTATAAATCATGGGATAATGGGTCTCTTAAATCTTTCACACCTCCTAGCCAGTGTTATAAAGTATTATAAAGAATTCCCTTGTATTCATAGTTTTCATCGGTATATATATTTAAATCAATAATATATAAAGTAAGTTCGACGTTTTTACATTAGCTTGTCATCCATTGCCGTTGAGTAAAAATAATTTCTAGTTTCTAATTTTTACTTAATTAAAAATATCAGATATTGAGAAGATATTAAGTATATTTTATGCTTATTTTTTTCGATATGGGATTGAAGCCAAAAGAAGCCACCGAAACCATCTGGAAAATTTATGTAAACGTCTTAACACATCGTAAATGCCATTGATGGTTCAAAAAATTACGTGGTGATAGAGAATTATCCTATAAACAAAAAGTGGATGATGCCGCTTTAAATTTATCAGTTAAGTAGGACACTCGCGAAACCATAAATTAATTGTCACAAGATCTCGACTGTTCTGAATCAACATTACAAGACCATTTGAAAACGAACTGTAAAGAAATAGTCAAGGAATTTGAGTGCAGTGCAACAGCTCTTCAAATCAAGTACTAGTTTCAATCTCTCAAGCATCAGCTGCCTTGAAATGATACTTCTTTGTGTTTTGTGGCATATTTTTGGCGTAATTCATTATGAATTATTCAAACCTGGGCCAACTGTTACAGCTTAAGTTTATTGTGTCCAATTAAAAATATTGAAGGATCAACTGATAAGAAGTCGACCAGGTTTGATAAATTATCAAAATCGCAGCAAGATTCACACAGAAAAATCAGGGAATTGGATTGAGAAGTTCTACAGCGTCCACCTTATTCATCAGTTCAACGTTGGTTAATTATTATGTTATTATGTTAAGTAAATCCCACGCCCTGACATTCTTAATTCATTGCCATAAATATTATAACACACGGCAGAGGAATGAAAAACCGAAATAAATCGTGCTGAACAATTTTCCTTATCTGTGTGAAAAATGGGGAAAAATATTGTGGCCAAAAATAACACCGGCAATTCTCTGGTTAATTGCTATTGCAACTTCTTTCTATTACTGAATATGTAAAAAAAAGTTATTAGAGGGGGAAACGTTTTGTTTTTTTTTTATCAAAGATATAAACTAAATATAAAAAATAGGTTAATGGCTAGAAACAAAAGTCTTCAAAGCACAATTATGGCGCAACTTAAACTTGGATAATTTTCTTATCCAATTCATCTATAAACATTAACTAATTAAAGTAATCTGCAATCAAATATTGAATAGGTTAATCTTCCGGCTAATTCTATGGATTCTGGAAATTCTTTATGACATTAGCCAGGAGTGTGAGTATGATATATTCATTACCACGCATCTAAAAAAAATCTTCATTAAAGTAAAGATCCGCCTCAGGGTTAATAGGCCACCTTAATAAATAAAATAAATTTAAATTATGTTTGCTTAATCCTTTAAGTGTACGATGGGGTCTTTTCTTTTTTTTATTTTTTCCGAATAATTCTTTTAATATAAATCCTACATGTCACATTTTTTTATGTAACTGTCTAAAAAAAGTCTACACAATAAATATTATACGTAATCATTATTATACAAAAAAATAAAAACAACAATATTCGCTGCTGTTGCCAAGCGTGGGATGTTTTTTCTCCCTTGCATCCGTACGATGTGCCAAGAATTCATCAATTAAAAAATATTCAAGGTATTCATGCGGAAATCGATTATTTGGTGAAATTAGGTGGTATTTTGATGAAATTTAATGCCCTGATGTTTCCTAATAAGGTAAAATCTACCATCTTATGAACTAAACTAAATTTAAGTAACCAGAAAATTAAAGAAAAATATAATATAATTGAGATATAGAAAAAGATAGAGTTATTAATAATAATAGTAATTAATAAAAGTACTGATTTTCTGGCCTTATCTATCTCAGGTGTGTCAAATCATAGATACGTTCGCCTTTTACCATGTTTTGTTATGATTTAGCACATTTTTTCAGTCTTATATTTTATGATAACAATGCTTAATTTCTAATTTCTTCGATTTCGATCTTCAAAATATAAATTTACAACATGCTTTCTGATAATTCTGACTTCATCGTCTTGTTATTGCAGAGGGTTAGCGGTATTTTTCAGCTTCAGGTTGTTAAAACCTAAGGAATAAAGATGTGTTGTCTTAACCGAAAATAATAAGCTAGGGTTATATTGAATAAGAACATTTAACCTATCGACTTATTTAACTTTTTCTTTAAGTGAAGTTAGTTTTAACTCTTCGGCAACCTCTGTTGCAGATAACAATAGTAATTTAATGATTTATTCTTTCAACTTCTTTAGACTTTTCTGGGAGTTTTAATAATGTTTTATAATTATTGTTATGGCGTTTATTTCCTGTATGTCTTTATAAAATCGAAATTGGTTTAACGTCGGTAATTGGAAATAGCCGCAAAGATATTTGTAAAGCGAATATGGAAGCTGTTTCCTTATAATGCCGTTGATTGAGACTAAAAATTTATGGCACATTTTTTATTTTTTTCACAAGAAATCGTCTAACACCATAAAACATGTGCAATATTTTCGACTGTCAAATACAAAGTAGGCAATTGATATGGCTATCAATGTCAAGATACGCCAAAGACAAGTGTACTAACACAAATACAATAGAAATATGACACAATCACAAACTCTAAAAATCAAATTCAACTTTTATAACCATCTGAAGTAAACGGTAAAAGTATTAATATAATAATCATTTTGCTCGTTAGAAGAGGACGAATACCAAAGCTAAACGACTATAGAAGATGATAAAACAAATATATATACAAAACTTAAAACATTCAAAATTGAGTCAGATGACAGCAGCTAAAAAAATAAATAAACGAGCTGACACTAATATTATACACGACAGCTTAAAAACAATTCTAAAATACGGCGAAAAAAATAATATACAACGTGTTTAACCTTTCAGTGTTTTCGCATCCTAAGCCTGTATAATAACATGCCAAAATTTCATTATACATAAATATGATATTCTTTTGTGCCACGATATCTATAGACCAATTTTACAGTTATAATCTGCTTTTAATAAAGGACTAATATCGCTAATTTAAATAAAAAAAAACGACTCACCGTATCCAGTTCTCCCTGCTAGGCTCAGGACCTACCTTTGCGTTGTAATAAGCTCTCTTCTACAGCAATCGTTTCAGCAACTAAACACTAAACAATTTATATCATTGCTTATCTTTTTATAAGTTTGAAATATATAAATTATTAGACCCACCTTTCACTGTAATCACTAAAAAATAAATCTTGAACGACCACTGCACTTAACAAGAAAAATTCAAATGAAAATTGATATTCCTTTGAATGAAACAAAATAATATTTATTATATAAATTATTGCAAGTAACATTTGTTTAACGGTCTTTACAAATCGATTTATATATATATATATTGTCTCGTGACCTGTGCATTGTTTTGTCAAGTGCTGTGCTGTGTATTGTAGAGCAAATCTGTGAATCTGAAGTATGTATAATAATTACGCAAATATTTTATTTATTACGTTGCGTGAAAATGAAATATAATATGATTTTTGATTTTAAACCGTTAAACTGCTTCAATGAATATAAAAGAAATATTTTTTTCCACTGTCGTTGTATTGTATTTATATTTTTGTATTGCAATCGACCCTCAGAATTAATATTTTTATAATAAATATGAATATTTTAGCAAATGTTTTGATGAAAATTCGTTATATAATCTATATATATTTTAAAATGTTAGCTACAAAAGCAAACAACGATTAATTTATGGATTCTTCTGAATCACGGTTATATTTTCGTAGTTATTTCGGATTTTTTTTATATTTTTAGTACAAGGAAATGATCAATAGCACATCTCATTTCTGATTGTATTTTTTTGTTACGTATAGGATAATGCTAAAGAGATCTTAATTGATAGTTATCAGATGGGAGCAGATTGAAATTATATTTTACACTTGATAGTTAATAATTCATTTTCCAAATAAATTTTATTTTATATTCGCGTTCAATGATAGCAAATGAAAAATGATAGTGATCGTATTTTTTAAATGGCTTATATTACACGGATTTTATTGTAATAAATAGCCTAAGTCGAAAGGCGTATACGTATTTTTTTTTATTTATTTATTTACGAATTCGTGCACAAGTAATACGAAAGGTCGACCAGCGTATCGACAGGGGGGTAGAAAAATGTCCGAAGAAAATTCGTCGCTACAAAATCGGCTCGTGTCAACTATCTGCAAGTGGAAGGGGGGTAGAGGTTTTCCCGCAAAAAAAAGCGAGCGGAAAAAGAGAAGGAAAAGACGCGGAAAAAGGGCGCGCAAAAAAAAACTATTAAATGCGGGTCAATATCTTAAAATAGCCCCCATAGTGGCGGAATGTGGCCGTAAGACCTTTTTCTACAATTCATTCATGCGGAAAAATCATTTGGCATTCTGCGAAAAAAATTAGGTGACAAATTACACGGCTCTTATTTTTAAATACATTTTATTTTCTCTAAAAACTCGTGAAAATTGCGAAAAATATACGATTTTTAATTTAATCACACCTGAATAATGTGCGTTTTTTTGCATCGATTTTCAGACACGCATCGTAAAGTCCATCCATATACGCTTACGTAATAAATATATATGTGTATATAATACACCCATCAATATTTTATAGGCATATAATATTTTATACACGTAATATATTTAGTAATAAATATGTATAAAAACGTATCTTCATAAATCCATCAAATGCGTGGGAACAAATCCTCGTGTGTTATATATTTTTTTGAATCCTGGGGTCGCGACCCCGGCCGTTATTAATTACCGGATATTTATTAAAAAAATATGTAATAATGAAGGCATATTTATTTTGCAGGATTTTCGGCTTAATAAGGGATATCGGCTTATCAAGAAGATGTTATCAGGTATTTATTTTTATATATTTTTCATCCCCACTATTGACACATCCAGCTATATTCCGGGTCCATTCTGCAAATATAAAAATACCAACGAAAGACAAACGGAATAAAAATACGCAAAGCAAATAAATAAAAAATTCTCAAAGGTTGCAAACACACGTCGAATGATTTGATCAAACGTGACAGCCGTCCTTTGTTTTGTACCTTTAAATATTTACATACCATCATTGGCATTATATTTCCGAAATATGGGGGGCGATGTAGCTGTTTTATTTTCCCTTTTTTCCCCGCCGAGTCTAAGACTTCTTAACTGTCTATCCGAGCCCGTAGGCGAGCGTACAGTCGCATGCCAAAATATAATTTTACATAAATCGCGATCAAAACGCGCCGATTTAATATTCATAGTCGACGTGCACGTCGTGTGCAAACAAAAAAAATCATATAAACTTTCCAATAATCCATGAACTGTTGTACGTGACAACAGGAAGCACGTGCAGGATGCAGTCGTGTGGTTTCCCTGCTAGGAAAATCTTTGACTCCAATTTTAATCAAACTTAAGCTTATCTACTTCACGAACTCGATTTAAATGATCGATTAATTTATTTTTTTATAATATGATATATAAAAAATATGATATAATATTAATTGAAACTCAAAGAGAAGTTTCTCACTATATGAAATATATTTAAACGGTTCTTTTTCTTGTCAGCTGAAAGTTATTATCGCCGTTGCTTTCAGTTTCATTTTCTTAAACGCCATGTTTTTCCTGCTGCAACTTAGTATTCTTTATCAAAGCAGTGTATAACATTTTTTTCCATTTTCAATCCATTACTCTTATTAAATACTTCACATCGTAATCGTTTAAAATAAAAAAAAATACGCAACATAATAAATATGTTCAATAATTAGCTTAGTAATTATATATCAAATTAAAATAAATATAGTAGGGGCTTGTTTATTTAATTAATGATTATATTTTAAAAATTTTCATTAGCTACGATAGTTCAATAGACAATAGATTAAATATTATTTTTTTTCTGCGCAATTTTGCCTAATAACAATTTGAATTAACGCATGCATTATTTAAAATTTAATTTTTAATGAAATATATATTATAGACTTAGTATTTTAATACCGTAGTCTATATATATATTGGAAAATTATTAAACCATTACTGTTTTTCTATATATAGTTTTTGTTATTCATTATCATTATTCTAATTTTCTAAAAATATATATATTTTTTATGAAAAAATGCTTATTTTGTTAATTTATTTTATAATACATGCCAAAAACTAACATTCATAACAAGATAAAAATATTTATATAGATTTTATAGTTTTGCTTTTCACGACATATATTTATATAAAAATATCTTAAAAAACTAATTGACTTTTATAGGAAGAAGAAAAATTTAGAATTTTTTATGACGTGATTTTTTTTAAAAGTAGTTTACCCTATATGATGAATAATATTCACTAACTCTATTTTAAATGTGTTAGTGCAGTGTTATATTTAAAAATAACAACATCTTTGAATAGAAAATCGTGTAAAAAGGTAATAATAAAAATAAAATTAATAAATAATCCTACTATATTATTTATACTAATAATAATGACACGTTTAACGTGTTAGAATCTAATGAAGTTTTTCATTGTTATTATCGTGCTGTATTTTTAAATTTATTATCATTAGTAAATCTATTATCCGTTTTACAAGTTGTATATACATTTCTCAATATCCAGTCATAGAAATCTACAAGTCTTGTTGAACATAAAATTCTAAAGTTCAATTAAAAGTTTTAACTGTACCTTTCTCATGGCTTTCACAAAACACATGTCAGATTAATGTCAGCTAACTGCGACTAGGCTAATATAGTACCAGGATATTTTATTACTTATGCGAAAAATCTATGAATTCTAGAAATTCTTGATGACACTGAGGGAACGAAAGTGTGTAAGACTTAATCCTCTTGAATCTTTATAACTTTTTATATGGGTGAATGGTTCGTTGAATTTTCTGTAATGCCTTCCAGCTTTCGTAGTCAAATAAATAAATAAATAGAAACGTACCACACATAGACAAAATATAAAATCACTTAAATAGTTGCTCATATTTAAAATCAATCAATTTTTATTTAAAAATACAGTTCATAAAGCATTAATTTCAATGTTATGTCGGCTGTATATAGATTTATGTCTTCACGACATAGACCTTCTACAGCTACCTTTACCGGTTGTAATGCCAATATTATGTAAGAGATTTTATCAAATTAAATAGTATCGATATTTATCCCAGATTTTTAAGATCGCATTTTTAATTTCATAACATTGTTCCAGCATATTCAGGAAGTTTTATGTTTCTGAAGATTATCTTTTTTTAAAGAAGATCTTTTATACAAATTAAGTATTGATCTTACTTTACATATTAATAAATTCAATTCAAAACTTTCAAACCAGCACCGTTATCTTCATCTTCCACATCATTAGAAATATTATTAAGTAAATCACTGATGTCTTCTTTAACACGGGATGAGGTGCTTATTAGATTTCCCGCTTTCTTTAAAACAAAAGCCCAGTCATCGAGATGATATCATCCATTTTAATGGTAAATCCTTCCATCCTTTCAATTATTTTTCAGCCGGTATCGATCCATTGATTCGAGTGCAAATCGATGATCGATGCAAATTCCCATTCATATACCGACGATCTCATATCGATGTCCATTCGTTCCTTGTAACACTAAATACTCGTTCTGTCATTGCTGAAAAATCGTCTATTAATAAATCTAACACTTAAGATTTTTTCTTATTGTATTGGAAGATTGGAATGTCTTTAAATCCCTTCTCATCAAGTAATTTTCTTAAATCATAAGATGTATAAAACGTGTTAAGACGGATTCCATCTTTTCTATATCTGTTTTTCTGTATCTGTCCTTAATTCGCAATAAAATCATTTCCGATGGTGCGTTTTTGGCGGTTTACCGGTAAACCGGTAATGCAAGCCCTATATATGACTAATCATCTATTTATTTTATTTCTATTGACAGTTGATAATGTTAAATGCATTGCTAGCACAATGCCAGCAACAGTCACAAGTCTTCCTTAAGCATCCCCCTCGCACTTGCCGCGCCCTTCCATGTGAGATTCCGGCACACGGTACACATTTGTCGCGTCCCCTATCGATTGCCCTTTAACCGGCCCTCTCGCAGCCGCGCCGTGCCGTGTCGGTTGCCCTCGGAGGCAAATGCCGCCATTAATAATTCTTAAAGTGTAATTCCCCGACGACACCTCCGGTTGCGACAAAAGATGGATCAAAGGGGATCGCCTCCTGTAAACATCGAGGTGTTTGTCTTGAACTTTGGGCCCCGACATCTGTTCGCGTGCAGCGCCGCTGAAGGGTTAAGTCCTTCCCCCCCACTCCGATGCTCATTCCCAACGACACCCCCCACCACGCTAGCTGAAATAACTTTTAACCACGCGTTTAATTACTCTGTCGGCTTATATGGCACTCGGTTTGTTTCCCGTGAAAACATCAATTTCGCTTGGAAAAATATGGGGATAATGCGATCAATCTATCGAGCGGAACTAAGGAACGGAGCCGGCGGATTAATCCAATGTTATAAATACACAGAATTTATAAAAAAAATACTTAAAAAATCATCATCGATCGACACGATAGATTTCGATTGACCCATGACGATGCGGGGGGCGTTAATATTTTTTAATAAATCATGAGTGTAAAGCCGCGCCTTATCGCTGATTGTCGATGACACATCACACGTTTCGCATTACGGCGTCAACGTCTAAATATTTATGACATCACTGCTTGTTCGCTTATTGTTGAATAATATATTTTTTTTATTCAAAGCGTTGCGGATGCTTCGGAAGGGTTGTTTGTATTTATTGAAATATCCGAAAATAACGTCGTTGAATTGAATAATGTTATATGATACCGAGGAAATAGGGAATCAATAGAGAAACCGTATAATGATGCAAACCGAAACGTATTACGGAAAACGTAGTTTGAAAAATATATTATACGGAATGTATCGCGTTTCTATTTACAACGTATGAATAATAATATTATATTAAATTTCAGACATGATAAATAATTGGACGTTGTTGTTTAGCTGTATTTTGCGACCATGAAAGATGTATATTTTTGTTTATTTCATATTTATTTTCTAATAATGATAGGAAAAAATACAAATATTCATTTTTGTTCAACAAAATGATAGAGAAACAGTTATTAATTCTAAATTTTATATTAAAAACTATTTACTTGCCATTTTATAAATAAAATGAATAGTTTTATGCATCAAAGAATAACCGTCACTGATACATTTTAGCCCGATGGCGTATTATATTAATATAAGATACGTGTTGTTCTATGGATAGAATAAGGTTCTCAATAAAGATTATTTTATAAACTGTATGCATTGACGGTTCCATCGACGAACACTGAATCTCCAACTCCATAGTAAGAAAAGCATCCTGAAACTATTTTTTATGCAGGATGCTTCAACGTTGGCCTATTGCATTTTTCGTTGAACTTTCTCCTGTTTTCCTTTTTACATACTAAATGCCATTCGAGCCCAACATATTAAATTTTCTTTCACTCGAGGGGATAATTGTTCTTCAGTTTAGGTCCGATATTTTTTTGTACACTGTGTCTTGTGGGGCGCATTTATTTTTTCCCTGAGCATTTTTTATACCGTTCCGGCAATGACATCGGTTCCTCTATCTCCGTTGAACTCTATTCTTATATCCATTGCAGTTTAAAATCAGTTGGGTTAGCAGAACCTTTTTAAAAGTCGATCTTCTAAAGCGGTTGTCTTTCGCTTCGGTCTCGTTTCCTTTTTGCGCTTTACAGATACAGATTTTTGAATTTACTTTATAAATCTAGTCACTAAAGATTGAGTAAACAATGCTTCAATTTTGAAGTATATTCATTTTTATTATATAAGGTCTTAATTTTTTGTTTTGTCGAGGGGGTTCATTTCTTATTTTTTATGTTTCACTATATTACAATATACACTTTTATAAAGTAGTGAATTAAAACAGAGCTTTATATAAAAAAAAATCATACCCATTCCTTTGATCACGAATTTTATCTGAAAACTAAGAAATTAATATTTTTTTACCTGATTTCAATGACCGTTACTATAAATAATAATTATTGTGCAGTATGAAATTAACTCGGCGGTGACTTTAATTTTCTAAGCTTTCTGCAATGCTGTATTTGCACGTAAGAACTCATATTTTATATTTGTATAAATTTCCGACGTTTTCATCTTTTTAAAATAATATTCTTAATATTTTTTAAAGCAAATATTCTTAAATGTGAGCGAATTCTACATTTTTAAATACTAGATGAAGTCGTTATTCATAGAATAATATTATAATCTTCTTTCCATGTTGGAATTAAATAAATTTAAGCTTATTAAAAAGTTTGAAAATAAAAATAATTTAAATGTCACCATAATAAATATGGATTTTAATTTTTTTTTTTGTAAATACTAAAAAGCTCCTGGCATTTCCTAATAAAAATATTACTGTCATGCATTGATGATGATCGATTTGCATTATTTTCGCTTATTAATTAATAAATATATTTTAAATTGAATATATTCAGATATAATGAGCCAGACTGTCGAGTAAAATTTTCATGAAATATATTTTTTATTTAATTTTCCGACAATGCCTTTTCAAATCGAAAGTGTTGCCCAATCGCGCTAATCACATTTCGTCCGGCTGGCAACATTTTCGCAGTGTAGCTACCATCTGAAGTAAGCTCATTAAAATTTTCCTCGTACAAATAATATATACATTTTCCGGCGTTTTTCCTCCCCGCTTGCGCTTTGCTCTCGCTAGTTGCTCGAATGTTGTTGTTGTCGGTCGGAAATGTATTTCTCCTTTTTTCCTACTCCTTCTCCGTTCTCGTTTTTTTTTACTCTGTTCCCTGAATGAAGTACAAAAAAAGAGTGTTTTTGCCCCTGGAATGCCATAAGAAAATATCCCATCGAACGGAGAGCCTTCCCCCCACATGCTGCGAGCGAACAAACAAAATGGAACTTTTTTGCAAATATTTTTCCCGTTATCAAAACATTGCCGTAGGTTTTCCTTTATGTATTATTAACAAGGTATATTTTCGTTGTTTCGTACTGATTATTTTCAATTTAAAAAAAAAGATTGACGATGCGTGAACAATAGCCACATGAAAAATATCACTTTTTGACTTTTAAACCATATTTATTTATACATCTATATACTTTTTATCGACTCGATTAATACAGAGCTTTAAATATTTTGATAAAAAACATTTTTTTACACGCAAATAGATATTTTTGCAATTGCATTCCATTATATAATCTGGCAATAACATCAAAGGGATATAAATATAGGATTTGCACATTGCCAAAGTTTGGACAGGCACCGAATTTTAATTAAATCCTCTAATAGCTGATCGGATGGAATTCAAAACCAATCATCGAAATAATGTAGCTCATCTCCGCATACGTGTTGATGTGGAAATTTCGATAATTCGATATAACACGATGCATAATATTTTAAGCTAAAATTATTTATGCATTAATGCGCAACATACCATTTATAGAATATTAAGCTTAAATTTAAATTTGTTCAGAATAATATAGCGGCTGTTTATAATAAGAATATAAAAAAATTCTGTTATATTCCAATCCGTGGGCCAGACGTATTATCCCGTCATATTTTTAACAAACAACTTGAACCATGTTTTTCTTTTATTTAATATAAAAAAAATGTATTTTTTTAATCGGATATCAGATCAAACCC
>JAGXCT010034585.1:0-40637 GCA_022495035.1 Philopotamus ludificatus
TATATATATATATATTTTTATGTCAGTATCACGGCAAGTTCATAAAAAATCGTGGCAGCCAAAGGGTTAATTCCCATCTTTCATGCAGTTTTTCATTCTCAATATGAAGGAAAACCTTCTTTATATCAGAACTCATTTTATTATATTTAAACGTAATTATCTGTCGTGTATTAAGTTACTGTGATTTTTGAATGGTTAGCCCAGAGTTAGACTCAACTAGTAAGATCTTATCTAGATCTATCTAGAAGCGCGTCGATAGTGTCATCTGGTGTGCTTGAAAGGACGAACAACGGACAATCAACCACTTGTATCGTAATATATTATTAATTCTCGACTTTGAGAATGTAATTCTTGTTAATAAATTGTTATTTTTTATTATTAAATTTTTCCCTCTTGGCGCCCATAATTATCCGGCGCCTGTGTGCGCCGCACAATATGGCCATATGGACGGTGCGCCCCTGGGTCCATCTGGTTCAGGCCTGGACAAACTACGGCCCGCAAGCCACATGCATGAAACAACAGTGTTTATACATTTATTGAGAAAACATTAACAACTCGAATAAATTTAATTTAAACGTTGAAGGGTGTGAAATAGTTTTATTCGTCTCAATAAATTATTACAAGTTAGTATAAATAATGCTTATCTAGAAAAGGGAGGTTTAACATTGTTAGTGCAATCCTTCAGCTTAACAGTTATTACAGGCGTATTTCAGATTATTGACATACAGTTAACACGGTATATAGAGCCAGCACAAAAAGTGAGGTTAGGTTAGGTTTCTTAAAGTAGAGAAAGTAAATTCAATTTTATTAAAAAATTAGAATATTTATGTGTCAAACAATACAAAATATAATTATTTTCAAATTTATTAAGCTTAAATTTAACATTATTTTCCTCATCCCTGCTTGATATACTTAAACGTAAACGTTTTATTCTGTCGAATGATATCATCTTCAGTCTCTGAATCATATTAATGATGTCCTCTGTCCTCTTAAAAAAGTCTTTAATTTTGACTCATTTGCTATTTCTTAAAAGTTTTTTTGAGCTTTTCTGCGTATTTTCGGTTTTTTGCGCATTGAAGCGAAATCTTATTTTTGGGTACCGTGTTATAGGAAATTTTCTGCAAATTTCTCACCGTATTAGAGCGAAACTGTGATGTTTGGATACCGCGTTATAGCAGGGTTAGCTGTATTATTAAGAAAGTTTTTATATAAATCATATGGAATATTTTATTAAGATATTGATTAGTAAACTTAGTAATATTTAATATCGATCATACTTTCTTTTATCTTAAAATATTTTTTTCATTGTTTGAAACATTCCTTGTATTATCGGACTATTTGTCGAGTAATCTATAAATATACTTAAATATAAATTGAACTAAATAATTATTGTTTTAAAAAAAATCCTAAATTTTTTAAATTTCGTTTTTTTTATTTATAAAGAATATGATATTAAATAATCGGGGACCAATAAATATGTCCAGGGACTATATAGTTATATGTAGGGATTTTTTTAAATAAAAGGTGCCCGAACTTGGTTCTTGTCATTTATTAACTTTTAGTTTTTATTTTAGACGATAAAAGATGCCAAAACGACGAAATAACTAAGATTTTTTACCAGGTGTTCAAACCGTTATTTTTTGGTTCAATTTCCGTTCCATTTGAGTTAAAAAATATATCAGTTCGAATCTGTTTTCTATTCCGGAAAATAACGGTTTTTCAATTTTTAGTCCAGCTCTAAGTGGTTTTTTTATTTTTTTTTAATAAACTGACAAGAACCGTTATATTTTTACGGTTCGGTTTCAACTTTTCGTTCCGATAATAAAAACGGTTTTTAAGCGTTTTTCGGTTTTCGATACACTTCCGGCTAGAATCCCTGATAAAAACATAAAAAAATAATCGCTCGAAGTAAACAAAATACCCAAAAAAAAACTATTATTTTCTATTTAATCGAACCGGAACGAAATAAAAAAATATCATTTATTGTACATTTAGTTACAGTAAGATTGCTCTCCAGCGTCGATATTTATCTATTATTCTTTATAAATTTAATATCAGTATTAACATTTCATAGCTAATTTTTAATATTTCAACATCCAAGGACTTCTTTTATTTTGATATTCATCTATCTTTTATTTAATTGTCATAAAAAATATTATTAAGTGAATTGTATTACATTAAAAACCGGTTAAGCAATTATAGCCGTACATTTTAGCAGATGACTAATGACAATTATTTAAGGAAAAATAACATATATTATTTTTTTTAAATTAAAAAAGAGGCGTTGTTGTTTGTATTTGGTTTTGGTACACCCTGTATTTTTAAATAGATACATTTTTAGGCATACATTGAAAAGGACACGAATATGGCGAAGCACCGTGCCCCTCCGCACCTATTCCCTGACCTTTTCTTCTATGGAAAGACGAGAGCGAATGCAGACAACGGATTTCCCAATCGATCCAATCCTCGACCCATTCATCCGCATCCGATCAAGGTCACAAATGTCACATCTCACGATTTTGAATATCGTCTTTGCGTGCAAGGACACGCAGAATGCGATTTACAAAAGCACCTAATCCACTTAACCAGCGGCTGATTGACGTGAAAATCGCGCAGAATCCTTCGCCGGGGTACATAATGCGAGACAGAGGTCGCGGTGTTGCGAAGCCGTCGTTTTTTTTGTATTGTTGCACGAGTGTCATCAGCCATCAGTGTCATGAGTCAAAGTTATAGTGTTCGGGGTGAACCGTTCGAAATGTCGATAGTGCAATTCAGGTTTGGCGGGTTACGTGTGCGCTTTTTTTTCCACCGTTTTTCGAAATTTTTGCAGAAAATTTTTCATGGCCAACCGTGCAATTCTTTACATAAACTGGTATTCATATTAGCGTTGATTGTGATCATAATTCGATTATAATAATGTCTTCATTTGACTTTAAGTTGACCTGCGATGTCGATTTCTAATCTCCGCCGATTAAATAATACAAGAAATGTTAATTGATTTTTATTTTAATGAGTTTCTATGGAACGATTCTGTATTCAATTATTAATTAGAAGTAGAATAGAAAGAAGCACCACCTGTAATATGATCGTGAAATATTAGGTTGAGTCATAAATAACTTCCGATTCAGGTGGACAGTTTCTATTGTTTGGATTTACTAGCAGTGAGCCACTAGAAGTGAAAAATGCATATCATCATGCGATGTTTTGGGAATTTAAACAAGTTATACAGTGTATACGGTGAAAGCCTGATAACAGATCAGGCAGTTAGAAATTAGTTCCGAAGATGAGTCTTTAAAAGATGAGCCCTTCCGACTTCGATGACGACATTTTAAATGTGACATTGGAACAAAATCCTCGTCAAACGACAAGGAAGTTGGCTGAGAGACTCAATACGTCACAATCTACAGTTTATCGCCACCTGGAAAATTTGGAGAAAGTCAGCAAGGTAGTAGGCATATAGGTACCACATAATCTCAGTGACCGAAATAAGGCAGACCGAATGTCTATTGCCACAAGTTCTCCTCTCACAGCATAAAATCAAGCCTTTTTGGACAGGACAATAACAGGCGATGAAAAATGGATCACTTATGAAAATTTTGTCCGCGAAAGACAATGCTTAGATAAGGATCAACCTGATCAACCTACCGGAGCCTAAAGCCAATATTCATGGCAAGAACATTTTATTGTGTGTATGGTGGGATCGTCCACCACGAGCTGATGAAGCGCAACGAAACGACTACTGCCGATACATACGTTCAGCAGCTGCAAAGAGTTCATGAAAAACTACCAGAAAAGCATCTTGCAGTCGTCAATCGGAAAGGCGTTATCCTGTTACACGATGACGCCAGACCACACACGGCAAACGTGACTCAAGAAAAAAATCTGGAGCTCAACTGGTCTGTTCTGCCACATCCACCCTACTCCCCAGATTTTCCTCCTACGGATTACCACATTTTCGGTTCCGTAGAGAATTTTTTGAATGAAAAAACTTTCATTAGTACTCAAGCACCCGCTGTTTTCACGAAACTTACACCTAAACTCGCATATTTTTATTGATCTTGTGATTTTGCGCGGCTCTGTAAAAAATGCTTAATAGCTTTTTTCTTTTTGGAGATAATTTGGCTAAAAGAGAAGTATTATACGTATAGTATACTTATATTATATTATTAGAATATTTAGATAAGAAATAAATTTTCGAGCTGTGAAAATGATGATTTATTGTAGTTTAGGCGATAAACAACAAATAGATATCTTTATGTAGTATGTAGGTAATTTTAGCTTTGTAATAAAGGATGTGACGGGTTGTACCACATAAATATTCCAAAAAAGTTATTTTGTTGAATGGCTAAACAAAAACCTAAATTCGTTACAGTCGATGTGTAAGTACTGGAAAGTTTTCGATCCAAATAATCTATTATCTCAAGAACAGTTTTTAGCCATTAATAAATACATATATCATATATTTTATAAAGGGCATACAGAGCAATGAATGAAACTGTGTCCAGTCGTAAAACTTTAAAAGAAAGCCTTTTGTAGCGCATTAGATAGCACGTTTCGTGTGAACCCGCGTTAGTGCGGGAGCGGGTGTTTACCGTTTACGAAAATTTCCGCACTAACACGGTACCGGGTCCTTGAGTGTTAATGATAAACGAGTCAATCAGGCCCTCGATACTTTCATTCAGTCCAAACTCACCAAATTTTATGAGGAGCGGATCGATAAGTTGCCAAAAAGATGGGAAAAGATTATATTTAACAGTGGTGAATACATAATAAATTAATTTGATAACAAATTGGAAGTTATTTATGACTTAACCTAATATATGGGAGTTGAGTGTTGTCGCGTGTCGGTATTAGACGTGGCGGCGATGGCGGTGTGCACAATCATGGTTTCGTAGATTCTACGGAGCTATGAGGAGCCAGGCCGCTATCCAGGCCAATTCAGTGACGTGTGTGCTACCGATCAGACGGCAAATTAAATACGAATTGTCCCTAACCTCGTCTGATTATTATTGTTACAATCCGCGCGGTGACAGCTCGGCTCCCGGGCTCATGGATGGTGACCTGATCCGTATTTGAAGAGCCTAGATAACCTGGTGGACGATCGTCACAGTCCTGGGTTGGGACAAACGTGTCTCTACTGGAGTTCGTGTAGTGTCCTCCACGTGGCAAAGACCCGCCTCAGGGTTAGAAGGCCACTTATGTATGTATGTATAATAAGCCGCTCCCCGTTTCTTCTGTTCTCATATCACGCGCTCGTCTTTTACAGCACCGCGATTTGGAGATTACATAATCGACGTAACAACTTTCAGGATGGAACAATAAGTGGCGAAGAACAATAGAGTAACATCTGAGACGGGTACAATATGTGTTTTTGAAGTATGCGGCTTACTTTCTACGCATTGTGCGCCAACCGCAACCGACTTTGCGCCTCTGCCGATTCTTCGACTCAATTTTCAACGGACTAGGCGTCCGATGATGATCTTTTTCGGGTGAAAATTGACTTGTAGATTAACAAAAGAAATTTTTGTGCATCGCCAATGTTTCGCAATTCGCACCCAAATCGAGCGATAACCACTTCCGGTGTTTTTGACTATCGATCCATCGCAAATTCTTTCTAAAATCATAGAAAAATATTTGATACAATGGAGATGTTTCACACAATGATAATCTGAATTATTTTATCATCAAATACATCTAGCGCATTTTATAATCATCGAAACACTTCTGGAATGCAAAGCGATTCTCATCAAGCAAAATGTTGTTGTTTCATGTTGCAGCTAACACAGAGGCTGATGCTTCATAACGATGCCTTTGAATAAAATACTTCATTAATCGTTTTTTTATGTCAGAGCTTAATGAATGTTCTTCAGGATCATCTAAATCTGCAGTTGACATCGTAGCTACTACGGTTGAGCCCGGTACTAATTTGGTTGCATCAGCGGATGAGCACTATGCCCTTTCCTCTGTGTCCTTGTACGTTACCAAACGCGACGAGCTTCTCCAAGCTATCGTTTTTTTCTATCGAGATGTCGAGAGTAAAGAAGAATCATTACGAGACATATGGTCGAGAGTATGTCTTTTTTTTTGTTGGTCATTTCCTCTAGAACAGAAACTTTTGTGCGGTTAGCGGTCCATGGTATTCTCAACAAGCGTTGCCAGCATCATTTTCGTCAACAATACCAAAATCTGCACCTAACGTTTTAGTCTTTTTGGATGAATTTGTCTCCGTTTTTAGTCATTCCCATTCAGCTTCTTATTTCTGGCACATAATTACCGATGCTCGTAAGTTCTTTTAAATAAAATTCAGTCAAAATTAAACATCCCTACGCACTATACGACTAGATCTGAAAATTCATCTTCTTACCGATTTGATTATAAAGTATGCTACCCCTTTTTATAATATTCTTCACAATTTTTTTAAGGTCAACCTTTCTATAATCTCGCTCTTTAATTTTGATCCATACTACTTACACTATTTCCACACAGTTACTCTCCAGAAAGTTGTCTTATTAAATAGTACAATTCGACTATCTAAAGAAGATCTGATCTTATATACTGCTTCAATGTCTTTGTACGAAAATAGTCCATATATGAGTTAACAACAGATTCTGAAACAAGACTCTGACTCAGACTCTACCCTTTCAATTCAACCCTCAACCGCAAGAGGTTAGTCGCGTATTGACTACTTCGTCTGCATTTTCGCGCCGACAAGGACATCATATACGCAACAACTCTAGTGTAGAGCTTTCATATACCCAGCGGTAAGAAAGATCAAGGCTGTGGTATGTTAGGACGGAATCGATAAGGGTCATGTGGAGCTTGACCTTGGTCTTCCTTAAGATGAATCTCAACCGTAGATTGAAGTCCAAAGTAACACCTGTTTAGTAGCATGGTTCTCCTTCGGACTTTTAAATTGGTTTCGTTATCTTTTTTCATTAATAAGCCGAGATATGTAAATTCCTGGATGGCTTTGAAGCTATTCTCGTTGGCTCTCAGAAGTTCAAGGATTCGTCCTTGACATATTAGCAAGTGCTTTGTTTTGGTTTCACTGATCCTCAGTCTCATGCTCATTGCCGCTTTCGTTATTCGCTGTGATGCATCCTTGAGAAATATAAGAATAATTTCCCAGTATTTTTTTAACATTCAATGGAAGTCTTTCATAGAACATATTTCAAGTGATTCATTACTCAATTTTTTTGTTGTCGTATTAATAAATGTTTTCAATCACAGGCATGTTGACACTGTCCGATAATAAAAATACGTTATTGTATTTTGCACAATTTCTGCATGCATTATGGAATTTTTTTTAAATTGCACATATAAATAAAGACAATTTTATTATGGTTTTTGGGGTCTCGTGAGGAAATAATCGTGCCACACACGTGGTTGACAAAGACACAGACGATTCTCATGTGGTTGACACACAATGTGCAGATGCAATACGTCTGCATGTACGCAAGTAATATCGTTAATATTAAAATGCGTCCCAAAAAAATATTCATATGCTGCAATAAATATTTAATTAATTATTTAATATTTTTTTTTTTAGGTAAGTCCATCACTTTCGCTCTACATTTCGATGCAAAACAGGTATTTATTCAGAGTTTTCGCACGCTAATCATTAAGGGTGAGTAGTTTTTGCAATTATTCGATTGTCGAAATATTTATTGCAAGGACCTTTCACCTTATAATCCCATTGGGCAATCGCAGTAACAACGCAGAGAACCCGATCGTTGCGCACAAACCATGAGAACAACTTTGGTTGCGTCATCAGTGATTTATACCATCCTGAATTGTTATCATCATGCAAAAATATTTGGCTGTATACTTGTACGGAATTCGCGTTGCTAAATAGTCTTTAAATTCGCATACCGCCCCTGTCTAACGCTGATGCAACTAGCTGAATCGTGGCGTATTTTTAGTTTTAATAACTACTAATTGGTCACAATAAAACAGCACCGTCGCCTCGAAAAATCATGATTAATTTAAATTCCAATCGACACTTCATTACCGAATAATAAATATAGCTAAGATAATGTGTAAGCATGCATAGATTAAGGCGAGCTTTAATTAAATCAATATAAAAAAAGTCCTTGTGAAAATCAATCAAGTATCTATAAAAGTCACGACGGTATTTTTGCCGTACGTGTTGTAACTAATTTTTAAACAATCATTATTTGCAACTAAAATATTTACAATACAAATTTCAGGGTCGCATTAAAATATTTGGCTATTATAATCTTGTATTTTCATATTATTTAGTAATTAAGTTGCGCACTGAGAGTGCTATGAACTCGAAATGTCAAGGAATAATACGAAATAACGTTATTTATAATTTCTAATTGTTAACACTTATATTTTAATTCAAATTTATCACTTTAAAGATGATAGAGTTATTTCAAATTCGAATTCGATTCGTTAAAGAAAATGTTCCTTAGCTCAATGAAGACGAGTTTTCTTTATTTTTCTCGTAAAAATCGAGTTTTTCGATGGACGTTTTCATCATTCTAATACTGTTTTGCTTTCTAGATTGTAATATAAAATCTGATCTAACTTCATTCGTAGCCCTAAAACGATTTTCCTGAAGAATTTGACTAAATTGTCGATTATCTCAAGCGTATTTTTCCCCACCCCTTCTTCTAACCATAGTTTCTCAATATTTTTCGTTATTCGGTCTTTTTTCACGTAAAATATCGATATAAAAATATTTTTCCTGTCACTGTCTCAAGATATTCGATTTATCGGCAATTAATAAAGAAGCTCAGAAAAAAACTGACTAACAAAAATTATATACAGCTAAAGTAAGATACAGTTAAACCCCCACTAACACTAAAATCGGGACCGTGTTATTTTGAGTTATTGGGGGAGTGAAGTCGTCTGGTTGTGTGCGTATAGCCTGGCACGTGTTAAACACACAGACGCTAGCCAACGTTCGACTGTATGTGAATGCGACCGCGCAATTAGGGGATTTGCGGCGAATATTTCAACTCAGCGCGTAATTCGGGGTAGTGTAATTGGGGGTTCCACTGTATCTTTAAATTTATGATCTTTGTTTTTTTGTGTAAAAAAAACTAAAAGCTAACTGAAATTGACCTTAATAATTCATAATGGGGGCAGTAAAAATCTAAAGCGTGCGCTTCGAATGGCCCCGAGTGTGTGTCCAATGTTTTTTTTAGATTTTTTACATTATAAGTTTTAGAAAAATTGGTTTGGTGGATATTCTTAAATCAGGGTAAATACCTAATTATTAAAAAATATGAAATATAATAAATAGTCTCCGGTTTTGGCGGGAAAACGAAAAATATTTGGGCAAAAAAGTTATTTATTCATTTTTTTTCCTAATCTAGCCGATGGGGTATATTTGGGACACCAAGATTTTGATTTTCCTCGAATAACTCTTTAATAAAAAGTATAATGAATAAATATTATAAATGTTAATTATATATAAATTCTGTTGTCACGGGCAAAATGTTTTTTCTCGCTCGCATACGATACAATGTGAGTGAAACCATGCGATTGACATGTGCCGCGAAAGCTTGGTCGGCAGCGAGCGCTTAGTCTGCGGCGGGACATCGCCGTGTTCGCTCGTCATTTACGTGTCATATTGATTAGTTAAAAAATCCATAATATCGACCAAATTATGAATCATCTAATGAATAACTATTTTTATTCTTAGAATAATTCATTTTTTTTTAAAAATGTCAAGATACTAAAGAAGAATTTATTAATATCTTGACTTGAAATGTTTGGGGTCTATTTTACATTATAAATAGAGATATTTGGAATGCAATTTTTGACAAGACCTTGCTATGAATGAAAAAAAATAAGAACGAATAAATATTTTTTAAGAATAACAAAATACCGTATATACTCGTAAATTTTAATGTAGCATTTATTTTTTTTACTCTCTTAAAAGTTCTTGATTTTAAGAAGAAATAGAGCTTCTCACATTATTTTTATATTCTCAGGTCTGAATTATTTTTTTGAGTTCTCTCTGAACATTTACGTTTTGTCGTGCAGGTCTAAATTGTTATCACGAAAGAAAACTCACATTACTAGGGGCGCGCCGTCCATATGGCCAGATTGTGCGGCGCACACAGGCGCCGGAAGATTAAGTGCAAGAAATTCGTAATTCTTTTTCATAAAATATTTTTTTTATTGTACATGTAGGGTATAGATGACTCAATTAAAGTTCTGTACACGGGGGCCGCCACTGGACATTACTTATAGATTACAAATCTTGTGTTACAAATTAATTCATGACATTTGTATTATTTAAAAACATATATTTTGCGTTGTTTATTATTATTGCGTTCGCAGTGGATGCAATCTCGAGTCTCTCGCATCTCAAATGCCCAGATGGATCGTAAGTAATCGATTTTTTTACATTCAATTACACGTTCTGGCCATTATCCCAAAAATCTATTATCGTTATTGTGTTGCAACAAGGCTGCGCACAACAATCATAGCCGTCGGGCCGCCAAAATATAATACCATAATTACGCGCACGCGCAAAAAAAAACGGCTCCGTAAGGACTGCCGAATTGGCATCGAGACGCGCTCAAAAAAGTGACGCCCGCGGCGCTCGGATTCTCCGATACTTTCTACGCCAAATTTATCAATGACCATCGCATATATCATTTTATAATCCTGCGTAGGCGCAGCGTGATATATGTTATCGCGATCGCGCATAACGAGTCCGTGTACTTTATCATCGCACCTGCTATGTGTGCCACACTTTGGGGGACTTTCTAAGTCTCCGCATTTTTTTTATTATTATTGTTATTACCTTTTTCGTCTCGCCAGATCATCGGACAGTTTTGAAAAGTGCTATGAAAAAAGATCGGATCTTGTCATCGATCCATCGCCCCGTTTCCCATGTGGCCGTTTCGACTTTGTAGAGCGGAAAGCACATTGTTTGAATGTGGTTGTGGTCGATGGTATCTAATCGTCGACATCTTCAACATTGTTGCGCTTGTCAGTTCGTATGAGGCTGGACGTGGACGTGCTGATATCTCGCTGACAGAGTGCTGACTTTCCAAAATTATAAATTTTAATCGTATACGTGTATGCTAAAATTTTTCATTCGATGTTTTGATAAGATAATCATGCTCGGTTATCTACGAACATAACCTCGAATCAAATATTTGGATTTGAATTAATCCCTTTCAACGATGCTTTCGACAATGCATTAAGTCACTAATCTGTCATTGATTAAATAAGAGTCACCAACTCTAATTCAAAGTATTGTGTAATTAATCATGTGCCTAATACAAATTATGTTATGTGATTGCGGCGCCCTAGACGTTCATTGGCACACGAATCGTATCCAGCACGCGGCGCGATTGACATTCATTTGCGCGACTTTAACTTGTACAAGTAAACTAGAGAGAGAGTTAAGTTTATTCAGGCTTTAAAAATCAGTTAAAAATATCAAAACCAATATCAAAAAGGTTATTAATTAAAGAAGTAAATTGAAACATGTCGCTATAGTTTCATTGACAATCAGGTGTATATCGCTAATCTAGTTTATTTCTTCAATGAAGATGGAAAAATATATCCTAGTTCACACATTTGTAAAGAAATCATTTCGCCCAAAAATAATTCGATAGAAAATAGTGCCGCGTATATATGTAGATTCGTGTTTACCTCTAAGCCGCAGCAAAGGGATTAAATAAGTTTTTTTGTTACCTTATATATTTTTTTAGTTTTAAGAGTTGCTTTAAGATGTGGACTCTCTCTGATATTATTTTAATACCTACGGTGGAACCTTAGGAATAAGGGATGTTTAGACACGAAAACCCTTGTTTGGAATACGATTTGTGTGCTTCAAATTCCAAAGATGCCTATGACAAAGAATTAACCACTTTACTGTCATATATTATTGACAAAGCCCGCCAGTAAGCTTCCTAAAGAATAGTGAACTCTGCTTGGAGGAATTTATGGCCAGAAGCAGTAACTGAATGCAACGTTAAAGCTTTGTCTATTTTTCTTCAAGTGCCTTAATCATTTTCAGACGTTTTTTCTCCATAAATTTGGCGATTTTTGTTCAACTGGAACAATTCTGGACCTCCCAACAAGGCAAAGTTGCGGATTTTGCGGAGCCACAACATCTTTCTTCCTAACCACCTAATTGTCCTAATTACCTTATACTTTTACTGCTATGATGGTCTGCAGAAGGCGATACGTAGGCGTCCACGAATGATGTGTCTATATTACTCAATGTAGACAGTGATGTTAAGTAGAGGTGCACAGAGAAGAGCTGGCTGAGGAACTTGAGAGTGAGGGGAATTCGACTAAAATAGACTCACTCTCTTTAAGCTTGAAGGAGGAAGAGATAGACAAACTCTTTGCTTCATTAATAAAGGAGATCTTTGGGAAATAGATGGATGTCAAAGCTTTGCAGAGAAGTACCTTTCCAAGAAAGTTCAAATGAGCCGTAATAGCATGGTCTGGAAGGACAAGACAATGTAGCAAGAGGGATAATAGAAATTTCTTTATCCCTTTATTATTTTATGAGAAAAATCGTTTGGTATAAGTCCAAGGATCTGAAATGGATTAAGGACGTATACTATTTTCTATCCAAGAATTCACGATTCTCTTTATTCTTAAATATCTAATCAAATTTAAAATTTAAAAAGTCCTTATTCATAAAGTATTATTAGCTCGACTTAAGTAATAATCTAATATGGCTAACGATGTCAAGATACGCCAGGAATAAGTGTACCATACAACAAACAAAAAAAATGAGTGATTTTAGTAATTTAAATTAAAAAATTAATTGAGGATATTAAAATAAATGTAAAATTAACGCAAATCTTGTATGCATATGCTTAATTATCAACGAAAAAAATGAACCCAATTATCTAAAAAGTTAAATGTATCATTATATAAATTAGTCGATTTTCCCAGAAGCAGACGAGCAAAAACTCGAGTTTTTTTTACGTCATTTTGAGTTTTAATGATTTCCTGCGGAATGAGCATAAATAAGAGAGACGTACAGCAATGTCGACATTTGGTAAATATTTTACTTGTAATTAATTTATTCTCGTAATTATTTCATTACGAAGATTTTTTTTCTGAATCAGAAAATTCGCCCACAAGGACGTATGACTGCATATGATCACGATTGCCAACGCGAGTTATCCGAGATCCAATTTTTCACCACTGTGAAGTAAAAGGTTAGAGGTACTCCGAGCCCATTACGATTTTTTTCTTCGCCAATCTCGATGACCTTTGCGATACACATATATTTCGGCTGCGACTTTTTTGGAAGTTGGCGATATTATTATTTTTTTTTGTGCGCCGTTGTTATTTATTTGCAAGTAACATCTCGAATTATTGGCACATTGGATTACAAACGGTTTCGTCATCTTCAGGTGCGGAACAATGGTTCGAAAATCGCGTCGGTGTTCGATGACGTTTGTTACTTAACCGTGCGTTGTCACAATGTGCGAATGAGGCGTAAACATAAGGACATATGTTTGAAATGCAAAATGCATTCTCGATGATGTGTGCATTCAGTCAAACGCCATTTTATTTGCATCGAACGTGACTCCATTTCCATTTGTCATCATATGCATTTCGTACTGAAGAATCAGTTAAATCTAAACAATCAATTGCAACAAAATACTTAGTTTCATTCATCAAATATGTTTTTTTAAATATCGGTTGGAAAAACAAATGAATATATTTTTTTTCCTCAGTTTTCACATAGATTGCAAAACAAATGTATATAAAATTCGCCATCTTGTTCGTGACGCGAACATGACTATTTGTATTTTAAATTAAAATCAGGGACAGCTCGTCCATATACACTGCGGAGCTACAGCACCCCCTAGAAAATTGAGGAAAAATATATTTTTATATATTATTATATACGTGTTTATTGATTATGTGTTATGTATACGAATATAATGTATAACACCGCGTGATGTGGAGTAAGCGCTGTCTACTCGACAGCGCTGTCGCGGTCGTTTTTTGGATGGACGCGGGTCGGTAGCGGAGTGCGGGGGGAGGAGGTCTCGTCGCTAGGCGCCGTGTCGCGCTGCGACTCGGTGCAGTCTAACTGATGTATTTAATATTATTAACTAACCTTATCATATTTTTAATGTAATGTGAGCGAAATATACCTTTTTAATTTATAATATACATTTATTTTTTCTAGTAACTGTGATATAATTGGCATAACTTTAGATATCGTCAAAGATTTTTCTTCCTCGGCTTTAGATTCTAGAATTGGATTTGGTTTTAATTACTAGCATTGTCTTCTTCTTTAGTCTACGCCCTCACGTCTGAGGGTCGTGACCATTCTTGTTCCAAAGCTTCTTGATTTTGGCTCTCCAGGATTCTCTGTATTCCGCATCTCGCATTGCAGCTACTACGGTGGAGCCTATGGCGGTCTTCACTACCCCTTCTCATGTGTCCTTGTACGTTTCCAAGCACGATGAGCTTCTTCAGGAGAGATGCTCAAAGTATCGAAGAATCCTCTTGAGTAATATGGTAGAAAGTCGGTCTTCTTTTTCGTTCCCCAGTTCTTTTAGGACAGAGACGTTTGTGCCGCTAAATAGCCTTTGACTGCGACTCGGTTCTAATTATTCGACGTGGCCTGAACTTCTTGGTCGCTGAACTTCCAACAGCTATCTAATTTTACTACATTTTCCAGTTTAGAAATTGGATTGATTGTGTAGGTCCTGTCTATTAGCTTTGTTGGTTGGAAAATTTTATAACACTTTTCTTTCGCATTATTTTTTGAAAAATATTTTATTAAAAATGTGAAAGCTGTTTGAGAAAATCCATTGTTTTCAGCATGCAAATTTTATATAAACTAACTTTGTAAGATGTAGTAAGCTTATTTGATTGCTTATTTTGCTCCATTTTTAATTCAGCTAACATCTTTAACAGCTAATTAACTTTTATAAACCACTTAAAATTATATGATATTTGCGTTTAAAATGGTATAAAACTGCCGCAATTTTAATTTTATGACAATATTAAATTTGTGCATTAATGGTGCATAATATTCCTAAGCAACTACAATATTTAGATTTTTAAAATCGACAGGGTAAATTTTAGAAAATAGAGGATTGTGTCATATTTATTCTCATATCTTACAATCGCAAATATTGCAGAAGGTCTATTTTTATTTACGACTATGGCTTAAATTATATCATAGATAGTCACAAAATTATAAGATAGGGGATATTTTAGGGGTTGGTGAATTTATGTCTTTTGAAACTTGTTTTTACATTTTTAGACGGAATTTTTGGAATTAAACGTAAAAGAATTGATCGTATCACTATTTTTCATACGAATTTCCCATGGATTGCGGTCATAATTTGATCGTACCGCCGATTAACAATCAATTCACGAATCGTTCGAAATAAATCATCGCTAATTAATCAGTCAGATTAAATATTAATACATATATTATTATAGACGTTTACGAGTTTGTTTACTGCGTGCATAAATAACTCGCATACGTGTGACGTTTCAATGACGATTTGTGCAACAGCGTGGTGAAATATATGTATCGGTAGCTAAAAACCCGAAAAAAAATGTATAGATCTAAAAATGGTATATGCATTAAAATGTTATCTGTGCGAGCATCGGTTCGTGATTTACAAAATCCAATATTTTTTCATTTAAAATATATTGCCATCACGTATCTGTTCGAAAAATTGTTGTAAAAAAAATGATTCTCAGCAACTGGTTTTAATTAATACAAATCTTTGTAAGTATTAATGACTTTTTTCTGGATAATTGATTATGTAAATGGTACGTGTATGATTTTTGTTCTTTTGTTTGTCTATTGGTAAACTTATTCCTGACATATCTTCGATATCTGTTTTGGTGTGCTCAGAAATTTATTTTTAATGGAAATATGAAATTTTGCTTTAAGAATGGATTAAAGTTTAGCACCGTATTTATGTCGAGCCTTCTATTAAATAAAATAAGCGTTTACAAGTGGTATAAATGATTCCTAGATGACCGTGAAGACGTTGAAGATGACTAGCGCCTTGGATGCTTCAGCACATCAACAATCGATTACAGCCTCGAAAAAATTAGAGGATAATTGCTGAATCGTTGATGATGTTTTTGACATCATTTGACTTATGTCAATCTTTTTTCAATTGTTTTAGACTTGAGGCGTTGTTGAATTTCAACCAAAAGCAGTAAATCATGAATGTATAGATATATCGTCGAAACTAAGGCATACTTTTCTTAATGGAAGCATCATTAGAAACCATTACTAAAAAACAGATCGTAGGTCAATAGGAGGAGTAATACCTAGAATTTCTAAGAAATCAAATGGGGGCCCCAAACGGCATAAAATTCGTGGCCTTAAACGGGGAAGTTAAAACAAAACGTTTCAGAAAGCTCTTATTATAGAAATTATTTATTTTTTAAAAACTGTAATTTTCCTTGAAATCCTCGGGGCCCCCTCGGTATTCCGGGGGCCCTCGCGGCCGGTTATCGCTTAATCCGCTACTGCGTTTGCGGTAAGCAAACTAAAGAAAACGCCAAGATTTGTGTTGAAATAAGTCATAGCAATTGCATCTGGTTACACTTCACTGCCAGTTCGTGAAATTTTAGCCAAAAACTCTAGACCAGGGTTTCCCAAAGTGTGAGCCGCGGCTCCCCAGGGAGCCGCGGTGCCCTATAAGGGCGCCGCGAAATATTCAATTTTTTTGCGCTCGTTTTTCTTAAGAAAGTCAACAATTTTGAAAAAAATCTCATGTATTAAGGGAGCCGCGGAAAAATCTGATGTTTTAAGGGAGCCGTAAACCTAAAAAAGATTGGGAACCTCTGCTTTAGACAAAATCTCTTCTATGATCTCTTCCTAACCCAAAAAATGATAAAAAAAAACCTGAAAGAACGAAGTTTTTGTAACTTTTAGGAGAAAAAAACAGGTTCACTAAAGGAGAAAAACGCTTTGTTGAAGATTGTGTTTTAGAAGCACTGGAACAAATATATGATGTATCTGTTTCGATGGCACAGTCTCCGTATTCGTTAAACATGGCTTCCCGCGACTTCTTCCTAATACTTACTTGATTACTTAGATGGCCTCTCAACCATTTGCGGGTCTTTGCTATCTGGACTACACGATCTCCGCAAGTCCTTAGCTTCTTTCATACTTCAGCAGAGACACGAGCGACTCAACTCGGTGATCATGGTTGCGATGTTCGTCGTTTAGGTTATCTTGGCCCTTCGAATACGGCCAAGTCGCACAGCCATGAGCCTTTGACATTAATAATCAGACGTGGGTAGGACCAATTCTTATTTGACTTAAGGGCTGATCTGGTTCAAATTGGCACAGATAGCGGCCTGGACTTCTCATAGTTCTGTAGAATTTACGAAATCATGATTGCTCCAAACCGTGATCGCAACCACGTCCGATAACGACACGCAACAAAACGGATTATACTTAAATTGAAGAAAAAAAAAACAAAAGTATTACGTTTTGGCAATATTAAAGAGATGAAAGGAGAGATAAAGGATGGGTATTTTTCTCCTTGTATCCGGCTTTCGATGCTTTATATATAAGGGTAGTTTTTGGCCAGTTTTATGGCCTCGTCGGTTGCCTTACGTAGTCTGTTCCCTCCACCCCCTGACTCATTCCGCAGCAGTTGTGACAGTGAGAACGTTTGCTGTTCTGGCATAGCTAGTTCTTGACTTGAGTTTTATAGGAGGGGGTTCATCTCCGAATACTAGTTGTCTTGTATCCTGTATTTACCAGGTCGGTGTGATACTAAGACGTGTATTTTTGACACCTTTATCACAAAATTGCGGAAGGAGCTAAACATAATGGTGAAAATTGTGTTTCTGAAGTGTTTCGTAGATTGATAAAAGTGTACGATGTATCTGATATAGACTACGTTGAATAGGAAAAAAATGTTGATGGAAAAACGTGCAGTTTCTGATTGGGAATGTGTTGATTGGACAATTGCTGCCGTTTTGCATTCCTGCAATTCTTCTAACACACGCCGCAATTATGGCATCGGCAAGGTCTCTGGATATAATATAAGAATCGCCGTGGGGGTCTCGCTGTCACTTTGGAGGGTTCCGGCTCTAGACAATTATTTTAGTGGCTCACGAACAGAATCCACAGATGCAGCAACGTGACCGTATTATCTCGAAGCGTATTTATCATTCGTATAAGTGTTGACCCGACCTTGTAACAGTTTATCGACATTCGAGAGCGTGTAATTCTTCCTCCGGTGTCCAGCGCCGACGAACATACCCTCGGGGTGGTGGTCGGCATTGTCTTTCAGTATTTGTCCTCGGTGGACACATTTCGTTTCCTGATTGGACATACGAGACAATGGAATTGTATACCGGTTTTTATAATAAATAGCGTGACCTTTGACAAAATCTGAGTATCCTGCTCTTTTGTTTTTTTTTTTTTAGATAGATGATAGCAATCTATGGAGAATTTATTATAGTAAATATATTGTTAGTGCGCCATTACCACATGTCTGCATGATATGCTAAGAATGTGCTATAGTTATAATTTATTTAAGTCACTTACCTTGTATTGTAATATTTATTCAGAGCAGTGTTTCTCAACTCGCTTTTCACCCGCTATTCTAATAAATTATTATTGTACAATATGAAAATTAGCATATTTTATATTGTGCATTATAATTAAATCATGCAACGTATTAAGTTAAAGAGAAAAAAAGCAGCCATACACATTCACCTAATTTAGTTTAGTATATAGATTTCGGTATAATTTATGACCGGTTGCCTCATACGAGCTGTATGAAGATAGTCGTTTTTCCATTCTCTCGACGCGTCCATATGGACATTTTTACTAATTTAATCGATACATTATAATAATTTTCATATGAAAATATACGCGTACAAACTGTTTTTGTCACAGATATATAATTTATTTTATTGTCCCTCGATGAAAACTTTCACAATGGATTTTACGATCGAGTTTTATTGCTGTTCGTACGTGAGAAAATAGTAAATCAAAATTGAATCTCTTTTTTTTAACCGCGTAAAATAAAACATGTACACAGTGATATATGCGTATTGGTTTTGAAATATTATACCCGATGTATTATAGTAAAATTTAAGTGTTTCCGTTCCGGCGATGATAGAGAAATTACAGCCTCTGCATCGAGAGTATGACATAAACGCCACGTTACATATTGATTTCATTGATATTTCTAATTGATTAATTCAATATGCATATTTATCAAGCCGTTAATAACGATTAGAGCCGTTATTTTTGCATATTATGTGACACGTCCAATTTTCGACACGTTTCACCGATAGTCTCGCTGCGCCACTACGCATCGACAGCTGTTTCAACAGCCGCAGTTCTAGTAATTCCAATAAATTTGAGGGTTATGATGTATAACACGAGAATGTTGCGCCGCAAGGTCACAGACAAGGTGGCGCTGTGTCTAATTAAGCAATTCGGCCGAATCTGCATAGAGAGACACACGGTCCAACTGCGATTGGGACATCGGCGTCTAGTGTCAAAATTTGATTTTGGGCATGGCCGGTCTTTAGGGCGCCGATAATGTGTGTGGAAAAAAAGGCTTCATTAACTAATCAAGCCTTTCATCACTGATTTGTCATCTGAATAGATATGTTTAAATTTCATATATAAAAAACAGTTTCTCTCCATTTGTAATTATCGAAAACCCACCATAATTTTGTTTCTTAATTAAAAAAATATATAGTAACCTTAAAATGTAATCTTAATCTGGGATAAAACCAGGGGCTTCTCGTCCAACGCTCCGTCTGCTTCTCAGCGCTACCAGCGTGGGGTATTGGACGGATGCGGGCCGGTAGCGGAGTGCGGGGAGGGGGATTTCACCGCTAGGATTATTTTATTATATTTTAAATACTACTGTTTAAGTGATTTTCAACCTTTGCCATATTACAATAACGTTTTTATCGAGGTTTGTTGATTATGGAGGGTGTGTAAGAACCTCCCAGTTTAATTCATGAATTTTGTCACTTGTAATTTTTGCTTTTTGGGATGTGAACTTCGATTTGGTGATGCATTTTATTGGAATATTTTTTCAATGTTTAAACGAGAATCTGATTCAACCAGGGAATTCGACACGCCATCATTGAATTTAGAGGGTCCGGCGCTCTGTGTGCAGAGCTTTAAGTGGTGCGCCGCACAATCCGGCCATATGTCCTGATTAAAGTTCATATCTTAAACTCTTTGATACCAAAATATGCATCGTAGTGCCGTTATCATTTGATCGATAACCTAGTTATTTGCTTTGGTGCTCTTGTTGGTGTTCGAGTCTCGTCGTAAAATAGCAGCATGTAATGTCTGAAGTGTCCTTTGTCAGTTTTTAGATTAGTACCACTCAAACCTTTGATAATAAAATAAAATGCACAAGAATAACGTTAAACAATAGTTTTACAATAAAAAAAAATCTCCCAGATATATCTAGTTCAGCGTATCTGGAGACAAACATCGGTTCATAAAATGCGCGATTTCTTCTTGGTACCTCTAATACATTGGTGCAATATAGATTAGATCAGTAGATTAAATTTGTTTCCATTATTATTGCTGCAAATAATATTTTTTGCTATCATAGCAATTGTCAAAAATAGCATAATGTAAAAGTCAATATGTAATTTAACTCGGAACTGTTTGGGATCAGTGGTCGGCAACCTAAGTTGATTAAATTATTATTATATGTTAAGTATTTAGAACTCCACGAGGGATTTAAATGCTGTTTATGCGTTTATGTTATTATATTATCTTCATCCCAAAACATATTTTTTTTAAGGAGAACGGGGATTTGTTTTTTAATCTTCTTCTCCTCAGTTTAATATGTTTCGGTGGTGGGAAATTACTAGGGATATATCTATATTTCGAATAAACAAATTCTACACTAAATATTATATTTAATGTGGACTGCATTTTTTTTAAAGCGTTTAGTTGTAGATGAGCCAGAAAATGGGGTAGGATTATTACTTTTTATATTAGAATTTAATTTTATATGGAAAGATGACTGTTTTATTAGATTAGCAGGCATTTTGATCCAAAATCGTTTTTATCTATTTTTATATTTGTCTTTAATTCTTTTCGGATTTAAAAACAATGCTGATAGATAAAATATCTTGTTATTTTTGTAACGTTGATATATAATCTTTAATTTTAATACAATGTTGATAGACTACGCACATAGTCATAAACATTTATTAAATGAAAATAAACAAAATTTAATATTTATGTTCATTTTAAGCAAGTTAGGTAATATTTTTCACGCTCTGAAAATATTCTAAACAATTGCCTGATGTACATAGTCGTGATTATAATGATGATACATAGTCGTGATTCGTATTTATTAAATAAATTGACACCTCAGATTATCTTTTTTGTAGATATTCAAGGGCAGCTCCTTCTTAGGGGCAACAGGGGCACTGCCCCACATATATTTCTTCTAATAAAAAATAATATTTAACTGAAATATGAGAGCAGAATTGTATTCGTATGTGTTTGGGCATTATTGTATCCGCCCTGGACACATGGTCGCTAGATTTAACGCGAACGAGTGTTGTTGTTTGGTTAGTATTACAGAATGTTGCTTTTTAATTGCTGTTTAAGTCTATTCGGGGCAAGTTTCTATATGCCCTAGACACGTGGTCGCTAGCATCGGTTTAGCTGTTGACGACTCGAACGATTGTTGCTGTTTGTTAATCAGTGGATGAGGAGAAAAGTTCCGTATTACCGTATACAGACGGTCGCTTTCCGTTTTGTTGCATAAAGCTTTGTTTGGGGCAGACTTATATATGCCCCGCTAGTCTATATTTTCTACTCAATTCGAAAAATAAACGACATCGTCTATTTTGCATTTCTCTTTTCTGGAATTCAAATATCGTCAATTTTAATCAATTTGCCTTGCAAAAGGGTTAATTTGAAATGCAAAAGAGTGAATTTGAAGTGAAAAACCCGTATTAATATGTAAATAAAAAATATTTCTGTATAATTTCGCAATAAAAAAAATGATAAATCTTATTATTTTCTTGGTATAATATATACAGTTCATTTTTATTGAAAAAAAGAGGGGGTGGGGAACTTCAACCTCATCATACCCCACCTGTTTTTAAAGCCACGAGTCGCCCCCTGTAGATATTAAATACGTATCTAAATTTACACATTGCTAGTTTTACAAATGCTGTAATTATATTGGGTTGTTCGGAAAGTCATTTCGTTTTTTTCCCAACAGAGGCCTTAATCGTATTTTTTCACAGCAAACTTCACAGCCTCATAATCATTATATATTTTGACAGCTGATATAGCAAGGTTTGCTTGTGAAAAAGTTCGATGGATTCTATGCAATAGTTTTTGGTTGGTACCCTTTCAAATATGGAAAGTAAAAAGCAGCATTTACAGCATATTTTACTTCTTTACTATCAAAAAGGTAAAAATGCTGATCAAGGAAATAAAAATATCCGATGTGTATGCAAAATTTCGATCCGGAAATTTTAATGTTGAAGATGCACCACGTTCTGGAAGGTCAGTTGAAGCTGATGAAGACACAATAAAGGCAATAATTTATGCAATAACAACTCGTGAGATCGCTGAGAGATTAAACTTATCGAATTCGATCGTTCATGATCATTTTAAACGCCTAGGTTTAATCTTAAAGCTCGACATATGGGTTCCCCATGTTCTTACGGAAAGAAATTTGTGCCGTTGCGTTGACGTCTGTGATTTGCTTTCAAACGTCAAGAAAATGATCTATTTTTGAAGCGCATCATCACTGGGGACGAGAAATGGATTGTCTACAACAATGTTAAACGCAAGAGATTATGGAGTAAAAAAGATGAATCAGCTCAAAGCACTTCGAATGTCGATATTCATCAAAAAAGGTGATGCTATCTGTTTGGTGGGATTCCAAAGGAATCGCTTTTTTTAGCTTCTTCCGGACAACAAAACGATTAATTCTGAAGTGTACTGTCATCAGCTGGACAAATTGAATGATTCACTCAAACAAGAAGGTCAGAATTGATCAAGAGAAAAGATGTAGTGTTAAACCAAGATAATGCGAGACCTCATATAAATTTGTTAACTCGCCAAAAGCTTTTACAGCATGGATGAGATATACTGCCACACCCACCACATTCTTCAGATCTGGAACCTTCTGATTATTATTTGTTCAGGTCTCTACATTTTTTTTTAGACGGTAAAACCTGAGCGCGGAGTCATGATACTTGCCAAGAGTTTTAGTTTATTTAATATAAAAGTTACTTATAGGTTCTTAATGTTATTTTTTTTTATTAAAAAAATATTGGGCGCAAATCTCTTCGTCGCAATAGATAAATGATACCATTTTTTGCACCGACAATAAATATACGAAATTCGGGCGGCAGTTACATAATTGATACATTATGTAAATGTCATCTGCGACTGCAGCTACTGGACACAACTCCGCAGTAATTAACGAGCGTGTCTCGGTGTTGCGTCAGGCTAATTAATACCGATTGTCCACCGGCGTATGCAAATGCCGTCGTGAAAATAGAGATGGAGACAGTCAATGTCAGCCGGAGCTGCACCGAAAGTGAGAGGTTGCCCAATGGCCGAGAAGACTGATCGATTCCATCGGCCGAGAGTCATTAAGATAAGCGCGCGGGTGATGCTGGGGTCGTGCCCCGGGCCGGACCCCTGCCGACGCCCTCGCGGACCCCACGGCGACGCCTATCAGTTGCCACATGAAGTTTCAATATATGGAACGATGTCGAAATTCGATTAAAACAAATGCAGCACTTTGACCGCACGCAATGATTAAATAATTTATTTATTTTATTTAAGATTGTTCTTACTGGCATTACAGAATACTTGGTCGCCAATCCGCCAAGCATAAATAGAATGTCAGGAAAAAAACAAATACATAATTTAAGATATAAAATAACATCAAAATAAAAAAAGTAAAAATATTGTTAAAAAAACAATGTAAAATAAAGATAAAAGTACTATATGTTAAAAGGAAAACAAAACCGCCATTAGTTGGTCGTTATAGAATTATAAAACTCGTACAAAAAAAAAGGAACGAAATATCGACCAAACAACCACATATTCGGCCAAGGGTTGGGCAGGTGACAGCCTGGTTACCGGAGAGTCCTTTTGAGGCACCTATCCTCGCATTTGGCGGAAGAAAAGCACACGCGAACAGCCGAGCAGTGAGGTGGCGCCCATAAGGCAACTCGAAGAACAGCTTGAAGGTGCATTGCAAGTAAATCGACCTTCTTTTTTCGGGGGGATACATACCCCAGGCAGCCCTATTCCATGCACTGGGTATAAACTTGTGAAACCAAACTCCCTCCGTAGAGATACCAAGAAATTTCTTTTTTTCTCTCCACCTAGGGAATTCGAGGCGTCATAAGGCGCCCATATAATGGAACTCCATCATGCTCCGAACCAGTACATACACTCGCTGTATGACTATGGGCTACGTATGTGGTGAGAATTTCTCAGACAAGCCCAACATTCTTGATGATCTCAAACCCACGTCGATACATGTAAATTAAATTTTAAATAATTCAAATGCCCGATCTTTCTAGTATTTTGTTATTTTGCACGATTGCTTAGAAGAGTTACGTTCCCAGTCATTATTAAAGATGATGGCTTTGATTTAGAAATGTGTTGTTTGTATTTCCAATATAGTGGAGATGATTGATATTGACCAATCGTGCAGGAATCGATGTCAAATATAAATATCATTTTTTAAACTCAATCTAAACATAATAAAATAAATAAATAAATAACAGTGAATCTATCGATTTTATTTTGTGCGCTTATCTCGCGACGGGATTAAAACCGTCTGCAGTGTTATCGACAGCGTTTAAACACGGCTGACAGTGTTAATATTTTTATTGAACAATAAAACACGTGTTTAGCGAAGATTTAAAATTAATTATCCGGTTTCAGACGGAATTCACTAGGCGCTGGATTTAAAATGTCAACGCGACACCATAATCGCACAAATATTTATATTATTTTTTTGCATTATTCAATTTTCCGAGCAAATTACAAAATAATTAATCCGTTGAAATCGTGAATTACGATTCGGTTAAGCCCGCTATGACATATTCACACAGTTTGCTCGCGACATTATTGCGAAATTATGCATAAAACATTTGTCTATATTTCTAATCTATGCATTGCAGCATACATAGAGATGCATAACGTCTAATGAAATTTTAATATTTTTAACATGAATATGCATTCCTTATCGGGTCATGGGATGTGTTATTGATTTTTTAATATGTCCTCCCCGGTGCACAGTGGGATGGCTGCCAAAAATCTGTAACTTATTTACCATTTGAGCTAGAATTGTGAAATTTAGCATGAATATAGATGAAGTTATATTCTTTCATATCAAATGAAAACATTTTTAAATATATTTCTGAATAATATTAAAAAAAATATTTCTCACTAACAACTATAAAAATTGTATATACCATATTTCATGTAATAAATTTAAAACTTCTTCATCAAAACCTTTGTTTGAGATTAACAATATATAAACTTAATTACTATACATTTATATATTAATTAAAATAGATAGCATAGGCTTTATTATAGTACAGTAAACCTCCCTATAACGCCAAGATAGGTTCCACGTTATAGGGAGGGAACGTTATATGGGTTTAAGGTTTTTCAATTTTATTTTTTGATTTGAAGGAAATCAGTAAATCAAACATTTCATTTTCCTTTTTTTTACATTTTTACATGTTAGCCAGCATAAATGACTTGATTCGCGCGATGAGTGATATCCTTTCGTATTTTGGCTGACGTAATCTTCCCGCAACTCGCGTGCAGAAAAGATCAACGCGACATTTATTAGCTAATTTTATAAAATATTTTTATGAAAATTTTAATTAGCGTTTTAAAAAATTTACGTTATAGGGGGGATCGACGTTATAGGAAAAAACCGCCGCAAACGTTGTAGGGGAACGTTATATTGGGGTTTACTGTATATATATATATATATATATATATATATATATATATATATATATATATATATATATATCATTAAGTTTTTTCAAAAATGGTAATTATATAAATTTACTTACTAACTATTTATATACTATTAAAAATATATGGATTACGCTTAATTATGGTATGCATAAGATTAATATGCAATTAAAAATATATTATTTGAATAACATATATTTATCAGTAATGACCATTAAAAATTAAAGATTTTTGTGTAATTGCATTTTTAATGAAGTGCAAATTTTGAATTATCAAATATATTAAGAAATTAAAATAATATATACTTGATTCCTAATTATTTACATATTATTGAAAATAGAAAGCTTTTTATGGTATATATATATATATATATAAAGTTGGTGAGAAATTAAAAGTCATAGAGATATATCCAATTGAATTTGAAATTCAGCAAATATGTCGCTCGCTTTTTTTGACCTAGCGTGATTAAGAATGGAATAACTCAAAAAGTGACAGGATTTTTTTATTTCCCTTATTAATGCGTATATTTTCTCTGTATTGGCATAATTACTTTTACCTGGATGAATCATGGCAACATTTAAAAATGCAGCCAAAGTTAAAATTTAGGTGAATCAAATATATTCGCATAGTTTTTACCAAAATCGATAATATGTAAACTTAATTAAGAGCTTTTTAGATATTTTTAAAAATATAAGGTATAACCTTAAAATATATTGGTTTTTATTTTGATACTACGATAATATGGCAATTGCATTTTTTGATAATGGTAAACTTTAGAACATAATTTTTCGTAAAAAGCATTTTTGGCTTTAGACTGCATGTTCCATCTCATTGTGTGGCGCCTGTGTGCGCCGCACAATACCATACAGCGCCCCTGCAGCAGTCACATGATTGTGCTGCTCGTTTATTTCAGAAAATCAGGATAACACGATACTATCGTGACGTTGACCCAGTTCTGCTATCAATCGACCGCATACGGATATCAATTTTTTTCGCATCCGATTGGATGCAAACCGCAATACTCTCATTTTAAGCATCCAATGTTGTCCGATGCGAAGGACAGATCTCGTGTTCGCTATAAAACCTGTTCGACAGAGGTTGCGAAGATGATGATAATAGAGTCTGGGGTTGCCGAGGAGTAGCACCTGCCCGGCAATCGTTGATGTCACCACGCGAAAGTGTCGGTGGTCGGCGAAACTGGTCAAGGTGGTCGGTGGTCTCTCATCGGGACCCTGCGGGCTAACGAGCCGCATGACCCTTGGACGGTCCTCCGGCGGTTGCGCACGAAGGCAGTGACGTAACGGAGCCGAGACCTGGTCACGCAAGTGCGTTCGATGGAGACACGTGGATCGGTCGTCCTTGGACGTCTTCTTTCTCCGCGAAATCGGGGCAACAATCTCCTCGTCGGACCGCGGAACCACCCTTGACCCGATTGCAGGGAGATGACAAGAGTATGAGGTCTGGTATGTAATACATGAATCGATAACAAGTCGGTTACTTTGATCACGTCAGCTTTATGCTAATTTCTTTGCTCGATCCTTCGTTACGTCGTAGATTTTTTTCTGATTCTGATTATACTGATGAGAAATATTACAGCTGGTAAAACAGAATTTTAAGCTTAAAATTATCATCGTGCTGGAAATCACCAAAAGTGGCTTTTCTTGAGTGCGGAATTGGTTAGTTTTAGTTAAGGTTTTCTGCGTCTAATTTCCCGGATATAGGAAAATATGTATTAATTTTTTTTATGAATAGTGAAGAAAGTCTCTTCATTTTACATTTTTTAACCAAACGCTACAATTATTTGACACAGTAATCTTCAATCTTTTTCTGGCGATGGCGTTTTTTAAGATAATTTTCGGAATGACTCAAAGTTAAATTAAAATGCAAGATATGTCAAACTTTAACATAAAGTGCACGTGTTTGGGCTTAGGGTATATGGAAAAATCAATACAATTTGTATTGTTGTTAAAATGACGAAGATAAAATAAGATTTTTTTATTTAACTAAAATTATTCATTACGACTATGAGCGTTTGTTGTTCAAGATATTTAAAATTTAATTATTTGATCGGCACCATAAAATTACTTTCTGAAACTATGTTGCCGCCTACTGTTTAATGTGTATTGAGGGCTTTAAAAGCTATTTTATTAGCTAAACTAACCTGCTAACTAGATATACCAAAAAATATGTCTGAACCTTTAAAAACGTAAGAACGGGATTCCACTGTAGTTATTTATTACTAATCTAAAAAATGACTGAAAAATGTCTATTGTGTCTTTATTTCTAGCACTAAGCCCATTTTTCATCATCAATCTTGTCTTTGCGTATTTGTCCGAGAATATCCTAGAGTTTCTGTTATTTTTGCAATCGAAACAGTTGCATTTGCTTCAATTTCGGCACTGAAATTGTCTTTATTTACTTTAATTTGTCTTTTATTTCCAAAAATATTCCCCAAAAAAATTTTTTAGTAAGAATAATTGTAGTCTATTTTTTTTAAACATGTTTCAACATATTACTTCTAATAAAATCTTAACTTATTAATAAAATTGCTATTTTTGATTGGAGTTGGAACTAAACATTGAAACTTTTTTTTCTTTAATTAATTTTATTGGAGAACTGTAGTACTTATTATTATAATATGAATATTTTTTAATTGTTGATATCTTTATGCTAATGAATTATTATATATTCTTAAAATATCCGGTACGATGTGCCAACATCCAGAAAGTGATTTTTCAAGTTTATACTGTTAATAAAACGTGGGAAAACGTAAATTTAGGGTTGGAATCGCGGTACTAAATACGGTGGAACACGTTTTTTTACATCTTTGAAGGAACTGAAAAAAAAACGTAATTAGTGGGAAAACGTATTTAATTGTTTAATTTAATTTGTAAAAAGGTGCATTTGATTTGTAAAAAGTTGTATTTGATTTGTAAAAAGTTGTATTTGATTTGAAAAAGGGTGCATTTGATTTGTAAAAGGATGTATTTTGATTTGAAAAAGGATGCATTTGATTTGAAAACGGGTGTATTTGACGTGAAAAACTGTTTGAGGAGTGTTAATCACTTATAAAATCACGCATAAATTCTTTATTGTTAAATAATATGCATAATAGTAGAGGATTCTAAGCTTATTATTTTCCTGGAATATGTTGCTTTAATAAACTAGAAGGTTTAGTATTAAAAAACGATAAGACGATACGATTCGAGATCATTAATTGATATAAATACTACACGGGGGCCTATAATTATGTCCAATAAAATTGTTCAACCAATTATATACTACTTCTTAATGAACGATATAACTATTATTTAGAAATTAATACAAATCCTTAAATGATTAACAAAAACTGTTTATTAATATTCTGATTATTGATTATCCCATATTGGTTAATTTTACTTCTCAGATTCTTAATAGGATTAATATACAGGTATTTGATCACTCCATTGGTTTTATACCCAATTTGTCTTTATAATACTGATATATGTATGCATTTATTACCGTGATAATCTGACATATGTATTCGTATAATAAATAATTTGTTTAGGTTATGATTAATAAATTTATTTACAAATTATAATTGCAATTCTACCACTGCAATAACATTCCTCGGAGCAATTCTTCAATGCTGATCGATATTTTAATTTTTTTTAAGGCCCACATACGATAGATAACCTTTCGCGGAATAATTCACTACACTATGACCTAATAATTGTGTTACATTATCGATATTTGCACTGGCTCATAATTGATAGGGCAACCTTTCGCCGAGAGAACGATTACAGCATAGATTTGTCTGAAC
Organism: Philopotamus ludificatus; assembly: GCA_022495035.1. Lineage (NCBI taxonomy): Eukaryota > Metazoa > Arthropoda > Insecta > Trichoptera > Philopotamidae > Philopotamus > Philopotamus ludificatus. The sequence goes on from JAGXCT010034585.1 coordinate 29,778, forward strand.
TTTGTGATTGATTACCGGATCCATTGCAGAAGACTTGCCAATAAAAAATGGACAAATTCAATATGGTCGGCAAAAAAAAAAAATATTCGCGATAACACACGTTACTTATTTTGGACGATTGTTACGACACGCCTAAACAAATAGTCGAGTTTGAAATATTATATTTTGGTTGCATCGAGCTTGAACACCACTGATTTAGCATATATCCATATGATTAAATACTGCGTATAAATTAAACCTACTGTGTTTTTATCATTTTTATGGAGTTGCATATTTTCGCGGACGACGATACACCTGTTCAATGACGATCAGTTGCAGACGATTTTAGGTCAAACGATCGGTATTTAAATGTCGGATAATAAAAGTTAACTGTTGGCTATTATTGCGTGGCTCGGACACTTGCACACTTGCACACACGCTGTTGCGCAATGCGTTTTTGTTCGCCATTGATTGACACGAAATATTGTTAACGATACGTGAACACTAAACTTTAGACGAGATTTGTTTTAATTGAAAGGGCAGGTGTTTTTTTTTTTGCGATTTCGTAGCATTTATCTGCGCGAGGAATGCGAGATGAGAGTTGTTTGGATGCCGGTTCTGCTCTTCGTTTATCATTTTCGGCATGAGAAATGCTGCAATTCTTTTTATACACATAAATCAGACTTAATTATTGAGATTTAATGCTCTTGTTGTTGAGAATACTTTACATTTCAATTGCAATGATATCTCTTTTACGTGCATACCCAGGCGCGCCGTCCATATGGCCAGATTGTGCGGTGCACACAGGCGCTATATAGTTAGAGACGCCAGAAGGGAAACAATTAAAAATATAAAATAATAATTTATTCTAATGAATTAGACGTATAAGGGCGCTAGTTGAAGTCCTGCACACAGGTGCCGGACACTGTCCCTTTACAGAGTGATCCAATTCTCTAACCACGCATAACAAACATATACATAATAGTAATAAAAAATAGTATGACACAATTAATTATACAATAGACAATAATTTTTCCCTCTTGGCGCCTAATTTTCCGGCGCCTGTGTGCGCCGCACAATTTGCCCATATGGACGGAGCGCCTCTGCGTCAGCGTAATGCGATTCAATACATATGTAACTCACCAGTGATACGTTAGTATTTGCAAGATTAAATGTGCAGAATATTCTTATTTCAAGAAATCCTTAAATATTTTGTTAAATTCTTTAGTAACGTCAAATCGACGTCATCTAGAAACCCCGATAAACGTAAACAACGTCATTTGGGCGCCGATTTATACACTATTTAATAAATTTAATATCTTGTGAACAAAGAAGTTAAAAAACCAAGCAATTTTCTATATAATATTTCTATAAAAATTACAATACCTCCTAAGTAAAATACTAAGGGGTAATATTTTATAATCTCTTCGAAAAATCGTATAGAAAACATTATTAAAAAGATTTATAAGGTTATCTTTCGCCCTATAATTAAATTATCCCTTAAAAATAAAAACGTATCCTCCATAAATCATATACGTCTTTCCAATCTGGGGTTTCTCTAGGGTTAGTCCCTCAATTTTTTTTTATAGACTGTTACTAATTAAATAACTATATTCTAAGTTTTGCCGTACCCTTTTTCAACACTAAAAATAACATAATACTAACTCCCTGAAACTAAGATAAAAAAAATCAATGAAGCTTCCATGATTAGCTACAGTGACATCCTTTGAATTCACTCCTACTCTTTTAATCCAATCATCTTATTCCCTATTTCTAAATTCACATAAATATAAATAAAACAATATGTATAATTAAAATATAATTATTTAATGTGAGCTTCGAATAAAAGCTTAATCTATCTCAATACCAGCCTGATAGCTCTTAAAATAACACCATTTTTGACTCCCAAAGTGCATTCTCAGTCAATTATCCCCAAGAAAAGTTAGATAAAACGGAAGAAAAAATCTCCCCATACTACTCCCATAATAACCTCTTGTCTCTTTTTAATACACTATTTTTTTTATCTCCTTTTAAATTTTTATTAGGCTTAAAGAACATATTTGGGCGTATTTTAAATCTAAGAGTTCAATCGAAAATAATTAATTCCTTATTTACACTGATATAATGTATTTTCCCTTGGTAGAAACAACTTTCTCTTATTTAATTATTTTTTTCCAATGGAATAAAATTTACTAGCTTTGCAAGTCAAATATTCTTCGATACCTTTTTTCACATTTTCCAAGAAACTAATAGTCAAAAATGAACATGAAAAATTAGCCCTTTTCGACCAGACAACATAATACAACCTGAAATAATCATAATTCTATTACAGTCAACCCTTCTATAACGTTCAGATAGGGACCACGCTATAGAAAAAAAACGCTTTAGAAAGTTAGGCACCCATACAAAATTTGGGGTTAGGTTTTTTTGCGATTTGAAGCCAATCAAACATTTCACTCATTTTTATATTTTTATATTTTCAATGACGCTCCTGACAAGGGAACGCTATACAAAAAACCGCCGCAAACGCTATAGAAGTGAACGTTATAGAAGAATTGACTGTATTGTTACTATATATTTTCGCGATTAAATAATATTTTCTATATTTGGATCCATTTTATTTTCTGTTGAATCGTTTGATGTGATTTAAAGTTTTGACTGATTATGCACATTTTTTCTATAATGAGAATTTATCCTGAGTTGCGATTGACATTATTATTATTTTTTATTATATTATCGACATCGATGTTTATTTTAAATGTCTTATGATTAACGTGGAGAATCATAGAATTAAATTTAAACTGCGTAATAAAGATATCTCATAAAATATTATAGGGTAATAATATTTTATGAGATTTTAGTGATGGGAAATAATAACAGTAGTTTGAATTAATGAAATAAATGATTTTTTTGAGTTTTTTAAAATGGTATTTAAATAATTTGTAATATATCCATATTCAATATGTTTTAATCGGCGGTTTTGTAATAAAATCTTATAAAATTAATTTGAACGGGTTTGATATGCAAATCGTTTTATTAATATTAATAAATAGACGTATTTAAAAGTTTAGAAAAATATTTCAAGAAACATTTTTGCATCTATCTATTTGCGTCTTGTGATATTATTAAAATAATTCGGGTCAAGTTTATTCGTATGCATTATGATTTTTTTTTTTTGATATCGCATCTTGATATCTTTTTTGAGTTTTACTATTATAATATTTTCGTAACAATGGTTTAGTTCAAATACGTTCGATCACCCCGAGGCGTTTTAATGGCGAAATTATTAAAATATACGAAAACGTAATAATAACACAGCATCGATAGCCATTTCGTTGATGGGAATATAACACGGATCATTATGGCATTTAATCGAAGTAATTTTTGTATCTGGAAATTCCGACAAAGGCCACTTTTGACCTTCTCGCTCGGAAAAATGCGATATCTGAGAAATAGTGCAATTAGATGATATTGTGTAGAAGATGTTTTTTTATTGGATTCCATTAGAATTTTAATGTTTAATATGCATCTTCGTCTGATCGTGGCCTCTTTAGCGTTTGGCCATGTGCACAGAATTGGAAAACGAGTCTCGTTTGGTTTTGGACCAGTTGAGCGATTTAAAAAAAAACTCGGTTGATTTTGCTCTTTTTGGATACTCGGTCAATCCACATTGACACGGTGTGTCAACTCGTGTGTATGTACTCGTACATGATTGATCAACTGATCGTGGATTGTCAACTTTTATTTTATCCACGAAATCAAATCAGTTTTAGTTTTTGAACAAAAAACTTTGATTATAATTTTATAATAAAGAGAGAAAATCAATCGATATGGGTCAAGTTTCTTCAAGAGTCAATCAAGGTTGATGCTATAAATAATATAGAGAGCTTTAATAAATTGTCTCGTAATTGTTTCTAATAAATTCGCCATAATATAAACTGGTTTTACATAATATGCATGTAGATTTGTATCATCCGAATGTACCATTTATGATGGCAATAAATTACCATTGTTTAAATAAAATACTATTTGAAGCGAAATACATAGAATTTTCCATAAATTTTCCATTAAAAAGTTCTCGTAAATGCCATTTTTTTAGCTATTCTGTCTTTATCTCCTCAATGTTGGTAAAACATCGTCTTTTCGTATATATTTTCATTTTTCTGAATATGTGATAGTAACAGATAGTCATGTCACGTATTTTTTTGTTGTTTAAAAATAAGCATTAAATATGGCTGACAATGTCAAGATACGTCAGATATGAAAACAAATAGAAATTGTGACAATTGGGTAAATAAATCCTGTGAAATTAAAAAAATCCGCATATTTTTTGGTCGTACCTTATGAATATTTTCTATATCTATTATTTCTATTGGCAAGATAACGTCGTCGTTGGATTTTTGCGCAGTCTTAGTGGAATAACGTGGTTTCAAGTGCCGACATGTCTGAAAAGGCGCTCGTCTGTGTAGAAAATAAACTTAATTTTGGCGAAAAAATGACAAACAAGGGTCGCAGAATAGTCAGATAATAAACAGAAGAACTGATAGATATCGGATAATTCTATATAATCATAAAAGGTTAAGAAGCAACGAGTAAAAGATGACTCGAAAGTTAGTGGAATAACGTGTAACTACATTCGTAGACCACGTTATTCCGCATATTCATTGTGTTTTTGTTCTTTTAATTTAAAAATGTATTAAATATCGCCGGTGATTAAAAAAAGATTTGTACTTTAATACAGTACAATACAATTTATTAGTTATCACCTTATTCGCGGCACGTATTTAAGTTTAAGATATAATATTAATATCTTAACAACGGGATACTAGAACTTGATTTTTTACGGATTTTTATTTATGAATATTGCAAAAGCATATGCATAAAAACATGTGAAAAACGTTTATTTAAATCTAATTATACAGGTTTTTACGTCAAATACACCCTTTTGCAAATCAAATGCACCTTTTTGCAAATCAAATACATCCTTGTGCAAATCAAATACACCCTTTTTCTATTGAAATGTCTATTGAAATGTCTATTGAAAAGGGGTCAATTTGATTTGCAAAAGGTGTATTTGATTTTTAAATGGTATATTTGTCGTAAGAAACCTGTAGTCAACACTTCTATAGCGTAACCTGCTTTATCGCAGTCCCTTATATAGTGCTTCCTTATAGATAGCCGATTACATTTTCAAAGTAAAATTATATGTTTAATAAATATATTATATTGTAAGGCGAAATAAGGGTTATTGCCCTTTAATAGACATCAAAATATAGGTCATTTAAAATATGTGAATAGAAAAATGTTTGATGTTTTGATTTCGTTCAATTTACAAAATACAATTAAAAAAAAATATTGTATGCTTGTTTAGTCTTCTATATGGCGGGTTAATATCGTGTGGTTCTTATCTCGGCGCTATAGAAGGGTTGACTGTACATATTTTTTTATCTAGTGCGGACGAATAGTAACAATTAATGTATTTAATTAAACAATAGCCTATAATCCAGTGGCGTACGGAGGACTTAATGTTGGGTGTGCTGAATGTGGAAAAAAAATATAAAAAAAATACTAGCTTTTTTTTTAATGAATTTATTTCAAGTCATATCAATGGAGAAAAAAATACTCATAAAACTAAAACAGAAGGGCACACTTTACGATAGTTCCATTGAAAAATTTATGTCGCAAAAACGAAGAATAGAATTAATGTATAAATAATAATAAAATTCGTTAAAATTATACTGTATTTTTTTCCCACATTCAGCACACCCAAAATCAACATCAACGTACGATCCTGCTATAATCACTAAAAATGGATTAAGTTAAGTTAAATATTTAATTTTAAGTTCGATTATCTATGATTAAGGTAGACAATTATTGTATATAGGTAATTTTACTATTTTTATTTTTTAAATATGCAGTTATAATTTTTTTCTAACAAAAAAAAAATCAAAGATACACGATAGGGTATATTGTAACGTTTTTATTGCCCGTGACTGTACATAGCGTGACGGGAGTTTGTCAAACAATTTTAAGTATACATATTACAATATCCATATAATTTAAATTGACACGATACGTTATCTCACTAATTATATCGAAAACCCACGCACACGTTATCTCTGCTCCAGATTCGCCAATAAGCCACTCAGACACAACACAATCAGATAACGCCGGTGTACTGTTATTGTTTATTTTTTTCAGCATGCCCACCTTATCGTTTAATATATCATTTAAGACGATGAAATGAAAAAAAAAGTGTGTTTGTCTTGTCTGCGATGTAAAGAAGATTAATCGTCGGAATATATTTTACATAAGTCATTATATCACCCGGCGAAATGTATGGGGAACTTTCGTTATTGGCGTGGGCGACCGAGCCAAAATGGCGTGAACGGATAGATTAAAAAATAGCGTACGTTGCGAAATCGGCAATTTGTTGCGAAATTGATACGTATAAAGTAATGTATTGTTTTCGTGCGCGATTGGACAGCCCTGGCCCTGCGGGTCGCGACATTTTCAAGGCCTCGTGGGAATCACTTTCATTGAAACGATATTCTATGTATCCGAGACGGCGTTTCGTTGGACGCGGATTCGCCGCAACACTATCGGCGCTATCACTTTTCGGACGTATATGCAAATGTAATAAAACGCATATTTTATTGTGTCGTAACAATAAAAACTTCAGATCTACCATTATAATAATATGTAATTTTGAACATTTTATAATAAATGCGAAATTTATGCTGCTCGCTTATGTAGTGGACTCCGTGGGGCGATTTATGAATGAAATAATTAACGACGTTCTAATATATTAGAAATCGCATATCTGGAATTATAATAAACATCAAAATAATATGTAATGCAAAATAACGCTCGTATATAAATTCAAAATGGCCGAAAAAACAAATGAATTCGTTCGATTGTTTTATTTGAAACAAATGAATGGAAACGACGCCATTTTGTATATTGTTCAGTGGTGTTAATTGGGTCATAACAACTTTTCATATGTCCATATATCATAATAAATTGTCATTAGAAATACATAAATTCATAATATATATTATAGTATAGACATTAGTGATATTCTTAGGTAATAAAGTATTTTAAGATAAATATTATAATATTCCTCACCATGGATATGATCTTTATGATTGAAGACCCTTGTTTCATTGGTCTGCAGCATTTATCATTTAAAATTACTTTCCTCAATGAATTGTCTTCTACCCTTATTGATACCCAAATACTTTATTAGCGATAATAGTTAAGTATCGGTCGTAATTAAAGTACATAACACATCATCAAATGTTTTATGTAAATATATTTTTGGATATATAATTTTCTGCTCTATCGGATAGTGTAATTTAAGTTGCGATATCATCAATATGATTTCTTGTTAAAGATATGATATTTCAGACAGTTATCTGATTTTATCTTAGATTGTTTGAAGGGTATATATTTATTTACTTATTTATTCGACTATGATGGATGGATGCCGTAACATAAATTCCAAAGCTCCACTCTCCCATATAAAGATTCGATAATGATTCTACAGATGCAAGAGAAATGAGTCACCCCCCTCCAAGTCATAAAGAATTCCCAGAGTTCAAAGATTTTTGCCGGAGGATTAATTAAATTAACCTATCCGGACGAACACTGGTTATGATATACGTTTATGACGTAATAGAGTAAAGCCTCATTTTGTGCTTCCCTGATTTACGCGGTTTCATCAAAGTAATAAACCCAAGAGCCTTGAAAGGACTAGTATCACTAGAGACTTCCAAGAACTGGAAGAACAATTAGGACGTAAGGTGTCCTTAATAAAAAATTGGCAATGTTTACCGAAACCGTTAATCAAATTGTAGTGAATGATCCCGATTTTGAATGGAGTATAAAAGCAAGATGATACGTTTTGGATCCGGTTTATTATAGGCGAGTTGGAATTCTGAAGCTCCAAACCTGGCCGAGCTATAATTCTTGCGGGCTACGACAGCTTCTTTCCTCTCAACAATCGTTTACCTTCCATTTTTAAGTTCCACCTTCTGATCACGATCAGATCACGATGTCTGCAGATGTGTGGTGTACGAAATATGGATTCAAAGAAGTTCCTGCTCCTTCATTTATCTCTTTAGTGACGTGGATTGGTACGGTGTGTTCTTTCCAATGCCATGAAGCAGGATTTTACCACATCGATTGACCAATGTAGTTGAATTTAATCAACTTCTCTATAATAACCTTCTTTGTTACGATCATCATCATCATCATCATCATAAGCAGAAGACCTATTGTAGAACTATGGTCTCATCCAACACTCTTCTTCATTTTATCCGATCTGCCGTCACGTCGCTCATGGTCTCATCCAACACTCTTCTTCATTTTATCCGATCTGCCGTCACGTCGCTCCGTCTTCCGGTAAGATTCAATGAAGCAGCGTCATTCTTGACACGTAGCTGACCCACTGAAGTCTGACCAGTGACCGATATATTCTTGTATAGTCGTTATAGCTCCTCCTTGCTTCTGATACTCCATTCCTCGACGTCGAATACGGCTCCAAATATTCGTCTCAGAGTCCTCCTCTCCAGGATATCCAGTTGTCGCTCATATTGTTTTGTCAAAGCTTAACATTCAAATCTGTATGTTAGGACGGCACTTTAGTCTTCTTTGAGAGGAATCTCGACCGTAGATACTTTTGAAGTCCAAAGAAGCACCGGTTTCCCAGCATGGATCTTCTTCATACTTAGTTTTATTGTTATTTATAAAAAGTGAGCCGAGATATGTGAATTCATGGACGCTCTGGGATTCAAGGACTCGTCCTTGGCATATGGCATGTATTTTGTCTTGATCTCATTGATCCTTAGTCCTATGCCGCTTTCATTATTCGCTGGTATGCATCCTTGAGAGCCGTCCAGGATCTGGCCACAATGTCTATGACATCCACATAGGCAAGAAGCTGGACCGATTTATTAAGAATGATGCCAGAAGTTTCCCACATCAGGGTCTCTTTTTACTCTTTGAATGCTATGTCAAACAACAGTGTTATGGCTTGTAGGTAACATACATATTATTACGATAATGTAAATTAACTGCGATTGAGCTATGGTTAATATGGCTATCAATGCCAAGATACGTCAATGTCGAGCATTATCTAGCCGGATGCACATATATATTTTTTTTAAATAAAATGAAACAATGTCGATTAATCATTAATTGGTATGGAATGATCGATATGTCATTCGATCGGCCATAGATCGATTTGGCCAAAAGTGCAACTGGAGCAATTGCCTCGGAGTACCATCTGCCACCCGATGGGACGGCGAGGTCGCCACTTCACTTCGCTTCATTTAACACTCTGTAAAACAGAACGGCCATCTCGAATTTGCCCCCAAGGTAGCTTGAACCAGATTTAGGATTCGCCACAGTGCAGAACACAAAAAAAGGATACGAAACTGTAAAACGTATCCATGGAAAATCGTTAATACCGCGAACGAATCATGCAATGTATCAATTAGAACCTCTCGTAATTATAATGCACGATTTTTTTCACGATGCATCATACTTTTTGTAATGCAACGTTTAATTGTTATTGATGATGGATGACATCGATTGTATATATATATATTTTTTTACGTTATCTCAGCTTGACTTTGAGCGTATTTTTTTTTGTTGTTTTTCGCGATAATTCGCAATAATATTTACGTCTTTATCGTTCGCTAATTGAGTCTCCACAAAATGATACATGTGTTGTTGTTTACTCGCATCATGTTTAATCGAACGTGCGAAAAATGTGTACAAACACTGGTGGACCGTTGCACAAATGCTTGTAAATTATTTGTCATAATTATTCGTGTCATAATATTTAACACGTCGAATACATTATCGAATTTATGAATCGGCGGGTGAAGTAACGACATTGTCAACCGGCAGTATTTCGTATTAAACGAATTGTATCCTTGGGGCTATTCATGAATTTAAACGCAATTGCTAAAACATGCATAACACGGCGTGTAAGAATTTTATTATTTTGCATTTTGCAATCGGAGAATTTCATTGCAATCAAATTATTACTCTTTTTTTATAAGCGTTGAATATTTATCGCGTATTGATTTCAAATCAATGGCGAACGTTACGCGTGTAAATATGTTTTTTTTTTTTTTTGCTGAATTTATTCAATAAATCAATGTGTTCGAAGAAAATGTTTACTTTCATTTCGTATGTTATTGCTAAAAAAATAGTTATTCCATTTTTTTATGGCATCTAAAGCAAATTCTGGTATCAGCTTGTAATTTCGGATAATATTATGAATTATTCATTTTATTTATACTTAGAAATATTATCATAGCTCAATTATAGGTAATTAATCAAAAGTTGAATAATATATATATGAGTTCACCAGAGTAGATTATTTTTTTGGCGCCGAATAGTCGGGGCCATTTGCTGAAAATTGATTATTTTATATTTATGGGATAACCGTCAGAGAATGATGTTTTTTTTATTTATAAATATTAGATAAGGCGCTATTAAATATCACTCTACAAAGTTAACGTAATATTTGTATTATTATCATTATTTAAATAAGGTGTTTTAATTTTATTTTCAAAGAGAACATATTTATTTATATTTTTTCTCGAATTACGCGATTAATTGGTTCCGGAGGTTTTCGCGTAAGTCGAGGAAAGCCCAAAATTGGTCATTTTTGGCAAAAAATATGTATTAGTTTCAATGGATTGAATCTACGTACAGTTATTTATGAACGAACTATTTCAAGAATCGATCCAGTGTTAATTGTATTTTATCCCTTATCTTTTCTTCATAAATGAAAGTGTAGCATGCAATACAGTTTTTTCACGTCAAATACACCTTTTTTTAAATCAAATTCATCCTTTTTCA
>JAGXCT010034585.1:45394-96549 GCA_022495035.1 Philopotamus ludificatus
TACCTCGCCAAAAAAATAATTTGGTCCAAAACGGCGCAGCACTCAGATGCAGAATTGTGTTTAGACCCGCCGCATTGAAAGGGTTAATGCGTATATTTTCTCTGTATTGGCATAAATACTTTTTCCTGGATGAATTATGCTAATATTTAAAAATCTGACTAAAGTTAAAATTTGGGTTATTCAAATTTATTCGCACAATTATTACAAAAATAGATAATATATAAACTTAATTACGAACTTTTTAGATATTATTAAAAATGGATGATATGCTCTTTGGTATGGTATACATAACATTAATATGCAGTTAAAAACTTCAAAGATATATTCGTTTGAATTCGTCATTTGTTTTTTTTGATAATGGTAAACTTTAGAAATTCATATTATTACTAAATAAAGTAAATTATATAAATAAAAAAGACTATCACATATCAAGCTTGAATGTTTTAACTATTATTTGCCATTTATATTTTTTCTGAAATCGAGCAGTGGACTGCATGATCCATCCCACAGTGCGCCGTGACGGATCGTTTAAATAAAAATATCGCGTTATCACAGTTAGCAACGACGGAAATATAAATATCAACTCGAAATGAAAATTTTCTGTTAGATAATCTCGACGGCGACCTACGGAATTTTCATTACCCATAAAATGTAATAACAATTAAATATTTTCACAGCTTAATTTAAAACTTGTCACATCCATTTCGCAACGCGAATGTTTGTTTACTTTGCATAACGCATTAATACCCCATTATTTATTGCGCAATGTCTTGCAAAATCGAGTCATTCCCGGTGGATTCAACTATTATATGTATGGTGATTTAGATTTTATTCTCGTTTTATTATTATTATGATATTATTATTTTTTATGCACGCGTTTAAAATTTATACAGCATTCTATAAGGTCATCGAGTCATCAATAAAAGCATATCGATATTTATCAGCAATAGAGAATATCCTTAATTTATTATCGAATATGTCAAGGACGAGCCTTTAACCTTTCATTATTTTTTATGCGTAATTTTTATATCATGTGAATATTGCGATATTTTTTAAGTGTATTTCACGATTCTCTATGCTTTTTATTAATACAGCTATTTTTTTTAATTAAATCATTGGATGTAAAATATATTGATGCAGTTATTTTAATTTAATTTAATATTTAAGATATAGTTTGTAATTTATTACTCTATTTTTTTAATCTATTTAAGATTTCTAATTCAGTCTTTTAATTTAAAATTGAGTTTATAGTCTATAAGTTTCGTTAGAAAAAAAATCCATTCAGTTGAAACATGATATGATACTTTATTTTTACTGGTTTTACTTATCACCCATTTAACCAATCATCTAGTGCAGAGATCGGCAAACTAAGGGTCGCGGATTAATATTGTTTTATATATTAAAAATTAAAAACATTTGAAATTACGGAGATTATTTTATCTGCAATTAAAAGTACTAACTTGGTAGATGAAATATTATAATATTATATTACAACATTTGTCTTTAATTTTTTCCTTAAAATTTTCCCCGAAAATGTGTATAAGTTATTTAAAAGTATCACTTAATATATTATAACCTGTTTTTTTGTTGCTCTATGTGTAGAATTACCCATGATTTACTAGTTTTTGCGATCTGGTCGGTTCAAAAAAAAGTTTGTCGACCCCTGATTTAGTGAATAAATGTATAGAGATATTTCTGCTTGTGACTCAATAATGGTAAGGTTTGAACTGTTATAAAAAAACACTTCACAAATATTTCTTCTTAATCTATTCAGCTTTCTGTGTTTTCAAATAAATTAAAGACTGTTTAATTATTAGTAATTAAAATCTTCAATTGTTGACAGTAAAAATCTGCAGTAATTATTTTACCAGATTTTAATAATTCGTTATGAATTATGCCTCTTACATCCCATTAAATGCACAAAAGAACTTTTAGAAGTGTCAAATCATGCTTTGGGATCGGAAAAGAAGATTGATTCGGAGAAAGCCATTGCCATTTTCGACTTATCTTATCGTAGACGATCTAGTTCTCATCTCCAATTACAATTTGGTGTAAAAAGAATGTAATTCTTTGTTTTGACAATAAAGAATTGGAAGTGTTTCTCTTCTCATTTTTGTTATCTTCGAATAGTACGTGGTGTCCTAATTTCTATTCTATTGGTTTTCTCGTTGAAAATATGCCTATAAAGTTGACCTTGGAGATTTGAGTTCCTGCCACAATCCCTCGATGGTTAATTGAGGATCCGACTCGACCTGGGATCTTAATTTATTATCGTCAAATTTGGAAGGTCGTCTAGATTCAGGTGCATCTTTTAGATTTCTATTATTCGATTTGGACCGTTGAAACCTCAATTAATATAGATTTTTCACGTCAAATACAACTTTTTTCAAATCAAATGCATCCTTTTACAAATCAAATGCACCTTTTTACAAATCAAATGCACCTTTTTAAAAATCATGGATTATTCTTCGAACAATCAATGGATTGTTCGAAGAGTAAAAATAGTTTGGGTTTTTTTTACCAATCAATATGACGCGCAAACTCGGCGATGTCCCGCCGCACGGTTTCACTCACCCTAACATCGTACCAGATGCGAGCGCGAAAAAATATCGCGGCCGAACATGTTTTTATTATTTTTTTACAATTGCGGCCAATAAAAGTCATTGATTATTTATACTTCTTTCTGACTTTAGCCTTTTTAAGACAAATAAAAAAAACTATGATATGTAAGATTTTTATTATGAGTTATTCGAGAAAAATCAAAAACTTGAGGTCCCAAATAGGCACGGCACGGCTAGGTTAAAGAACATTTTTACCGGCGTTTTTCAGAGTTATTCAACAAGCATATTTTAATATATAGTCCAGGGATGAGCAACCTTTTTAAGAACGGGACAGCTACTAATTTAAAAATGTTGAGCGGGTCTCATGTAAGAAACTTATGGGAATACAAACAATAACAAACAACTCAATATTAACAAAATAAAATACTTATTAACCGATATGTCATGACGGCTTAAAACCATCCGAGTAGTCCGAATGGGTCTATTTATAATGGAAAATAGACTCCAAGCATTTCAAGTTAAGATATTGATGATAGTTTTTAGTTATTCATATGCTTCAAAATTTGGTCGATGTGTTGGATTTTCTTAGTAATTAATATGACGCGTAAATGACACGCACAACCAGCGATATTCCGCCGCAGACTGAGGACATGCTGCCGGCAGACTGACCGCCAAATTCTCTCGGCACGTGTCACTAGTATACACTTCAATCGCTCTTGGCACATCGTACTGGATGCGAGCGAGAAAAACATTTGTAACAAAACGTGGCTACAGAAGTGAGTTTTGTGATTTTTATTTTTTTTCGCAATATAATATAATATATATTTTTTAGACTTTTTTAGAAAAAAAAAAGTTTTATTAACCCTTTCCACTCTGATCATTTTTGGTCGAATCTCCGTTCTACTCTCATTCATTTTATTTAACGTATATAAAAAAAAATCATTGATAAAATGAATAAGAAACATTTATAGGGTTTCATTTGATATCCTATTCAATACATTTTTTAAAAATAAATTAATTAAAACACGTGGTACAATTTTATATAACAATGAACACTTTCATATTTGAAAATCTATTTTAACTAATCTTTTTTACTAAAAAAAATAAAAGCTTTAACGCAATCTTAAATTTTGAAACACACTTTTATTTAATATCATATGTAGGTGTTTTGTTAGTTCTTATATTATTTATATTTTTGGTATACAGTTAGACCCCCACTAACACTGAAATCGCTACCGTGTAATTTGGGGAGTGAAGCTGTCTGGCTGTGTGCGTATAGCCTGGTACGCGTTGCATATACAGACGCTAGCCAACGTTTGACTGTATGTGAATGCGACCGTGCAAATTGGGGGATTTGCGGCGAATATTTCAACTCAGCGCGTAATTCGGAGTAGCGTATTTGGGGGTTCTACTGTATTCAGTTTTTGATCTGAACCAGTGTTTAAATCGTAATTTCTGTAATCAATCGTCTATAAAAATACGTGGAATCGGATTTCCATCGTTGATTAATTGCGATTGCCTTCGAAATTTGTGCAATTCATTTTTTTTCCAAATATGTTAAATCGTATACCATTCTCAGCTCTTCTCAATATCCATCTGCGGTGTTTCCTTATAGGCGCAAGAACACCGAATCGGATTCCGTCGGCCATAAATCTATTCCACGATTCGTCTCAGTCATGATGCATTCAATGAAAAGCCATCACGTACGGCCACCAATCTCCTAAGAAACTTTGCGCAATGCACTCTTCCACAGTGACGATTGTAATCATGGAACCTAGAGATGCCATTTGTGCAGAGATGCCACTCCCACAGGTACCTCCTGGTACCACCCAAACGTTGCGCCAACACCACAATGCACAAAGGATGTTCGAACTTAAAGTTTATACTGTTACCACGTTATTTCGATATGGGTCATTGGAACGAGAGTCGTGCGATTGGCAATGCAACAGTTGGCGCAATTGGAGTCGTCGAAACGGCTGTCGAGGATGTTATCCCGTATCCCTCGCCTCATCTTCATACGTATATATATATTTAATTGGATTTATTTTCCGATTAAAGCATTGAAAAATATATATTATGCTTGACATTTGATCGCTGTAGCATACATCTGCACTCGGAAGTGATTGTAAATGAAATTGTATAGATTATACAGTGCAAAAGTCAATTAAAATAACGCGAGATGAAATGATATCAATCCTTATTCATTCGAATTGTAATGTTCGCATTTAATTAATGTGTGGCGCAATTGCAGATAGCATTAATGCGGGTCAAAGGGTTAATGTTTCAATATCATAATATATTTTTAATACAAATTATCGTCCGAGAGCAAAATGCAAATCGATGCATATTGCTTATCAATCGGAAAATTCTTTATCATTCATTCGTTCTTGCGTGGTTAATGTTAATATGTATTACTGATAGTACGCCAATTGCGCAATTTTCCTATGATATTGCATCATTTTATATTAATTATAACTATGATGGTATTGGTAATAAATGCCATCTTTGATTTATTTTATTCAAGTACCACGATTCAATAATTATTATAAAATACAATCGGTCGTTAAGTAATCAATCGATTTTCTTCAGTGGGAAAAGTCACCCCATCCATTTTAATGATCGTGTCGTTATGGTCGTACGTTACGCCGTTTGAACTATGATCCAATCTATTATTAATTAAAAAACAACATCGACGATCTGTCAATGTTTGATCGATGTCAATCAATGTCTGAACACTAAATATTAATACATATATTTTAACTATAATTATCGAGAATAGAATAATATAAACTGACATAGATTTCAAATAAAAAACGAATGAATATTTTTTTTCCGCCATTTTGTGTGCGATGTGCATTTCGTTGTTTTTAATTTGGACATAATAATTTATTTTGCGTCCATCATTTCGCTTAATATTATTTAATCTTTTTTAATTCTTAGATTCGAGATATATTTCATACTTTCTATGTAAACTTAGACAGATATGAATATACTTCATCGATGGACAAAAAGCAGTCTATAGATTTTTTATCTCCACATTTTAAGCTACTTGTTTAATCTCGATCAAAGTCTTGAGCCTGAAACTACTAAGTTGGACAATGTTAGAGTCACTTATGTTGACATTGATGGACATAACATGTATTGATAACATTTAAATCACTGCGACCTTTTTCATACAGTCTTGTTCTGTGCTTTTGTGTTTAATTAAAGATGATGAAGTGGAGATGTTAATTGTAGATAATTGTTTTTCTCAACAAGCGTTAATTTTGTCCCCCATCTTTGCATTACAATCCTAATAAAGACCTCTAGCTGCGTTTAGCAACATGCTTCTGTGTTCAGGATCTTCATCTTGAGTAATTTCATCTTTCGCTCAGTTCAGACGATGCTAGATCTCATTGCATTCAGTTTTTTTCAGGGCTTTTTATTTATATAAATGCTTTTCAAGTCGGAAGCAGCACCTGTTTCCTAATATCTTCGTTTTTCAAAGTTATTAAGGCTGGTTTAATTTATGTATGCTACTAATGAGCTGAAGCGGGGTTTCCCAATGGGGTCTAGGTGAACCCCCTGGGGGTGTTTTTGAAAGTTTGAAAAGGATCTGTATTGTTCCAGGGTTTTATTGTGGGGGTCGATGATAATTGTTTAGTAACTAATACTACTACTGCATCTCCTGGAGGTGGAAAAATATCGAAGATTTTTAGCGTTTCTAAAAAAGGAGATTATAGTGGTCAGCTTGCCTGTAATTGGTTAGTCGATGTGCTTTAGCATGGAATAGAATGGTCGTGTTGTTATTTTCAGAGGGTGTCAAGGCGGGGCTTTTTTCTCTTTCGACTGATCTTTGTTTTTTTTTGTATTTCTTCCCCCTTTTTTCCCATTTCCCTCCACTAGTAGTGGGGTCTGTTTTCAAGGGCCCATTTTTTATTTATTCTTGAGTGACAATTACTGAGAATTGATTTGGAGAGAGGTATTTTGTGGTATGATTGGATGTAGTTTTGATTATAGTTGGGGAGAGAGAGGGGAGATTGAAGGGTTGACTTTAGAGAATTTTGATAGGTTGTTAAAGAAAGGGATGGCGTACCTTCTAAAGAGTTCTGGGAGGAGCGGGATATTCGGGATTTTTCTTATTTCTTCGTTCTGGACAAACCAGGGGGCATTGGAAATAATACGGAGGGTAATATTAATAATAATAAAAGACTAGCGGAGAATTCCGACAGAGCTATTTATTTAAGTGTTTATATCTTTAATTTGGGTTTTCCACGAGAGTTCGTGGTCGAAGGTGACCCTAAGGTACTTCGTTTCACGTTTTCATGGGATGGCTATTTTTTCAATTGAGATTGGAGGAAGTAGGTATTTTCTTTTCTTTATCTTGGAGTGAAAGAAGACTAACACTTGCGTTTTGTCTGGGTTTATTTTGATTAGCCACTTTTCACTCCAGTAGTGGAGTGTGTCTATGTAGATTTGGGCTTCTGTTATGGCTTATTACTGTGTCATCTGCGTAAAGGGTTAGTAGGGAGTTTTTAATTTTTGGAATAGGTATGTCAATGGTGTATAATGAAAAGAGAAGGGAAGATAGCGCGGATCCTTGCGGGACTCCGGCTGAAATTGGCCTGGAAGAGGAGAATTCTGATGCAATATTATCTTGGAATGATCTTGTATTTAGAAATGAATTTATTAATTTAATATACGCTACTGGAAAGCCATCAGTTATTAGTTTATGCAGAAGGGCGTCTATTCGCCGTTCTATATTGTCGGAATATCGCTCCTGAATAATGGGAGTAGTTGAGACCTTTGTCAATGTATTCGGCGACACGAAGTAGTTGGTGGCAGTTTGAATGTCCCTGGGCCCAATAAAGTGGGCGATAACT
Source organism: Philopotamus ludificatus (assembly GCA_022495035.1). Classification (NCBI taxonomy): domain Eukaryota; kingdom Metazoa; phylum Arthropoda; class Insecta; order Trichoptera; family Philopotamidae; genus Philopotamus; species Philopotamus ludificatus. The sequence goes on from JAGXCT010034585.1 coordinate 52,818, forward strand.
GTCTTTTTTATTTGGAGGTTTACCTATGGGGAAGATAGGAGGGTATATATAGGCGGCATCCATGTGTAGCGCAACAAGATGGCGACTACATCTTACGACGTAGCCAAACACGGGAACGTCTTAACATTTTGACCGTCGGGGGCAGGGAGAGAGAGAGAGAAGGATTGATCGCCCGCAGGACACCTTGGCAGTGGTGCTGATGATCATTTCGTTGGAGGGGATGATGCCACTTGATCCTGCTAGGGGCGCTATATGTCAACTTTCACAAAAATGAGATTATTCTAGTTCTTTATTCTGAAACTAGATTATAAAATGCTCGAATTAATGCAATTACAGATTGCAAAATGTCGGCGTTATTGTGTTTGTCTTAACCTATACATATTTTACGATCGCCATTATTTTATCAGTATCGTCAATGCAATTTTCAATACGTATTCAAATGCTAAAGCCATTACGGCACCGCTTGGCCGGTATCGGCGCCCATTGTCGAGCCTACGTTGGGCTCTCGGTAATTACAGTGCAGGCCACACACGCTCGACGTTTCAGCGTTCGATTTAATCAAACAAGGGATCTGCGACGATGATGATTGATGCAAGGAGTCTCCTTGACACGCTTCCGAATCATCAGCTAGGCGCCGCCTTTGTTTTTCGACAAATAGGGAACAGAGCGGATGTTTCGAAACGGATCGATAACGAAACGTATTTGCCTACCGGGGTTAACACGCGTTAGACAAAAGACTCATTTTTTCATGGCACAAGAATCATCATGTCGAAATATTATTGGTTTTTCTTTTCATCATGCAGCAGCGCATGTGCGTAACATGATGTGTTCGTGGATAATTCGTTGGCAATTAAATGGCCATTCATTATTTTATTATACGTATAATTAATAGTTAGAGATATCGTGGATATAAATAAAATTAATATAAAATATCATCGCGTCGATTTAAATTGTGTTTTTTTTTTTTGATGCAATTAAAACGGTTTTGTGCTAGGCGAACGCACTTTCTCGCCATATTTTCCACGTTATGGCCAATTTCGAAACTGGGGACCTTGGTGTCATCCTGTTTTCAAAAATGCGGCACAACAATAAATCGATTCACTCGGTCGACATGCACCGAAAAAATAAAACAAATTGCGCAACACAGTTCGTGCGATTTCCTTATTGATCCGAAGACAATTTTGGCCTTTGACCGTATCCGTTGTGTTGTTTTTTTTCTGGCATGCCAATTTTTTTGTTTGTCGCCCATTGTGACTGGCAACAATTAATTTTGGACTTTTATGAAATACTGTGGGTGTGGGTGGCGTATGTGTGAGTACACGGTGTTGCAAAACGCACTCGGTATAATTTTGCAAATTTTTTTTTCGTCTTTCGTATATCTTAAACATTGCCCAACATAGAGATTTTAAATACAATTACGCTCATCCTACGATTTGCACATTTTTTTATAACAAGATATCCATTTTTTCGGTCTTTAAGTAGAAATCAAAAGTTAATCATAAATATGATTCATTACAATTTTAATTTCAAGTGTTTGTCAAGTGAAAACATAACATAAGATCAAACTGAGACTACGAATGAGAAATAAAATATAGAAACTCTTCCTTGGTAATGATCTAGATCTTCTATTTGTCGTGTTTTTTTGTTCTAGTGCTCAAAAATGGAAAATTAATCATTTTTTTTCTTTGTTTGTATTAGTACTAAACATAGATAATGGTGAAAACAAAACACAGAAATATAAAGTTGCATCGTGTGACAACTCATCTGGGTAGGGTTTCGTTTTGTCAATGATTTAGTATTTCAAAAAAATGTAAAACAGAGCTTTTTATAAAGTAGAATCATAAGTATTGGCCAAAACCAAAAAGATCTGACCAAAACGACAAATTATACTTAAATATGCTTAATTACTCCAGGAAGGATTGTTTTTTTAGTTTAGTTTTAGTTAGTAGATACTCAAATAATACTTAAAAATGGAGAAAAAAATACCTTAAAATAAGATTAAAAAAATATATCTAATATTTTGTGTTCCCTCCTTTATTTTTTAAAACAGCTTGAATCCGTTAGGACATTGAATCCATCTAGTTCTTTAACGTTTCTGTCATTATCTCTTCGAACTAGTGATTTTAAATTGGCAGGCTTCCGTCTGTTAAGTGCCATACATTTTCGATGTGGTTTAAGTCAGGGCTCTTATTTGGCCATGACAATGTTGAAATCCCAAGCTTTCTATTAAATCTTTGACCTGTGAATATAAGAAATGTTATTTTCCTGCTGGACGTTTACCTGATGTACTTTTTGTCGAGTCTCTCTCCAGTTTTCCCCTTTATATACTGAATGCCATCTGAGCCAAGCAAGTTAAATTTGCTTTCATCCGAGAAGATAATTTACCTCTAGTCCTCTTTAGGCCAGGTCTGGTAAACTTTTGACCATTGGAGTCTTTTAGTGCGCCTTTCTTTCAGGAGAAGTAGTTTTACCCCCGGCGATTTTGCCTTAAAACTATCTTCCCTGAGCCTACTCCTTAACTCTGTTTTTATATCCACCATTGTCTAAACCAACATAGACCAGAGGTTCGCAATCTTTTTCGGTTTACGGCTCCCTTAAAACATCAGATATTTCCGCGGCTCTCTTAATACATACAATTTTTGACCTTCGTGAGAAAAACGAGCGCAAAAAGATGGCGCAAAAATTTCGAGAACTGGGAATTCCAACAAATTTGCCGAATTGTTTAATTGTATATTTCGCGGCGCCCTTATGAAGACACTGTGGCTCCCAGGGGAGCCTTGGCTCACACTTTGGGAAACCCTGGTTTAGACGTATTGGCCCAAAAGATTTTTTAGCAATCAACTTAAACCAAGTGTTTTTTTTATTTAATTAAAATAAAATAATCTGATATTAAATCAAACGCTATAGATGCTTCTTATTAATTTTCCTAGTGAATATCTCTTTTAAAAAATTTGTAAAAAAATAATGAGATTAACTTATAGATTCAACTATAGTAGACATAGTCTAAAGGGTTAATCTTAGTTCAGATAATGCTTTTCCTATTTTATTTTATGTTTTTAAGAATGTGTAGTCCCATCTTATCACAATTAAAAAATAATAGACGGACGATCATCGTACATAGTTCTATTTACACGGTTATTTTAGGTAATTTGTCTACCGTGTAAATCTAGGGATGGACGTAAAATACGTTGAACTTTACAGAAAATATCATCAAAATAAATATTGCATTGCCCATCTTAAGTAACATCTAGAAGAATATTATGTACTGCCCTTTTCGTTTTTATATTCTTGAGACTTTCATATTGTGCAAACAGCATCTCTGTAATTTTAAATCCATATATTTACAGCAACATCAGTTCATGATTGCAGTTTACGACGTTCATGCGTAATCATATGGGGTCTTCAATCTTCCACAGATCTGCAGAGTATAACGTAACAATGTATGCAGCATAATGGCTATAAAATGATCATGTTGTAGATTAAGCCATTGATGAATTCTGTGCAACGGCAAAGGAGATCGAAGAGTCGTTCGACTTTCATATTCGTTGGATCGTGACTGTGTTTGACTGTGACTCTCCTAACGATGTTCATTCATGCTCCTTTATATTTTTTTTGTCAAGTATCGTAAAATCAGTTTCGATGATGGAATTCCGCGTCGATTATTGGAGCAGCTGCATGCTGCAGGATGACGCAATCTTGATGCCTGCTACCTGGCACACATTCGTCAGATTACATTAAATAATCATCCGCCAGTTGTTCATTCCGGATAATCAGCCAGTCATCGTCGCGTTGTTCCTCGTGGTCTACGAGCCACGCGCAAATATTTGCAGACTATGCCGCAACATCTACCCAAATTGGCACGTTTGCAAAACTGCTTGATGTGCATACCGATCTGTATGAGGCTCTGTTTGCAGTCTTGTCGGGTCAAGTACAAGTCGATCGAGACGGTTCTCAGATCGGACAATCGATCCGGTGAACTAATGAGTGATTCTGTTTCAACACGCCGCTGACGATGACTGATGTTGTGATTATTGAAATAAATACAGTCAAGACTCTTATTGATGCGGTTTCGATGCATTGAGATCAGCGTATAAAATTGAAAAATTATCATCGGCAAAAATCAACACGGAATGAGGACAACGATTAATTTGTAAAATATGCCGTCTTCATCTTCCACATCTGATTGTCCGATTAATTCTGCACCAAATAAAATTAATTGTAAACTTACATTTTTAATACGATTTTTAGACATTCGTAATTAATTTTCTATGTATGATTGTGACAGTTAACCGTTACTAAGCGTAGATAGTATTCATTGGTGACCTTACGGAAAGTTATGAGTGACGCTGATCGATAGAACAGTAGGGTTGACGACCTTCATATCACAAAATAATCCGGAAGCTGTCAGCAACGCTTTTCAATATACAAAGGACGCAGAAGATAATTGAAAACCACTCCACTATATAATACTATGAAACCATATCTGTGATCCTCATTTAACCTAGCCTTGCCGATGGGTCTATTTGGGACCCAAGTATTTGAGCTTAATTTTTCAATATAAATTCTACATGTCAAAAAAGTCTTCTATGCTATTAAAAAATCCAAATTAAAAAGCATTTCATGAATAACTATTTTATTCTTGGAAGAATCTATTTTTTAAAGTCAAGATATTGACGAAGAATTCTTCAATATGCATGGGGTCTCTGATAGACCCCCCTCGGAAGACGCGGTTGTTTTTTGAACCGACGTGACTAATGGGTAAAGGGTATTTATTATAAACACGGACACGTTCCAAACACGAGAGAATGTATTTTAATAGTAAAAAATACTGTTTTTTTGTGTTCTTAATTTAATCCTTCTTATCTATTTTTGAGCATGGAATATTTTTTCTATGTAAAAAGAGAGTTGTATTTTTTCCTATTATTCAATTAATTCCAGAGGTTTTCAACATATTCTTCTTTGTGGCACAATTAAACCAATAGTAGAACTTCCTCTGAAGACCTAAATTAAAGAGATAAAAAATATACGTTTTATAGATCCAGTCTTTGACTTGATTAATATTTAACTGTGCCGATGGGGTCTTTTAATATGAATCCTTCACGTTACAAACTTTTTTAGTTGTCTAAAAAAGTCTGAAGAATAAATATTATAAATAAACATTCACCTTTATTGTCCGCAATTGCGAAAAAAATAATAAAAACAAGAATATTCGCTGCTTTTGCCACGTGGGCGTGTTTTTTCTCGCTCGCATCCAGTATTAGTGCCAAGTGCGAGTGAAACGTACTAGTGACACGAGCCGCGAGAATTCAGCCGTCTGTCCTTAGTCTTCGGCGGGACATCGGAGTTTTCAGCGTCATATTGATTAATAGAAAAATCCAAAATATTGACCAAATTATGAAGCATATCATGAATAACTATTTTAATTCATAATATAATCCATTTTTATTTAAAAAATGTCAAGATAATGATGAAGAATTTATTAATATCTTGACATGCAATGCTTGGGGTCTCTGATAAACCCCCTTCGGACGACGCGGTTGTTTTCGAGCCATCGTGACGGATGGTATAAAGTTGTGTGGCTATTCATCGAAATTCGTCCTGAAATTAATTTAATCTTTAATTTTTATAGCACACCTGGGGTACAGTTGAAAACCCCTGATTTAGGCGAGATAGATTCTCTAAAATTATCGTGTTATAAGTAACCGTGCAAATGAAACCTACGAATAAATATATCATCATCATCATCATTTGCCAGTCACAAGGCTCTCACTCGCTGAGGGCAAGGACCTTACCAAACTCTCCCATGGTAGTCGAGCTCTTGGCCATTGCTGCCATTGGACGTACATCTTCTACCATGTTGGTATCGGATTTTACCCTCTCAACTGTGTCCAGGCAAGTAGGAGGGGGTTTGCCTCGGTATTCGTTTGTTCTCTTCTCTAAGGCGTTATCTGCTTTTAACGAGTCGAGTGACTTATAACGAGCGACCACACACGCACACCTATAGATATACGCAAGCATACACATGCAATATCTTCGCCCAAAACGAGTCTCAAGTAGCCGGTCGCAAGTGATTATTAGCCCTGTCGCGCAATAGCAATCCTTTCATCATGGGAAAGACCTCCTCAGAGAGGGGTCCCCTAGAAAGAAGGAAGAGGAGCGAAAGTATCGAGACTAGACCGATTGTTGGTCAACAGATTAGGGTTTTCCTTCCCAGGGTATACTGGCTCTGTGGTGAGAAATCCCGTTAGAGACCAGATTTATTTATGCACACAAGGATGTGTGTACACCAACATGTAGATATTTTTGCACTGTTTTGTTGGGTATTAATCAAGTTCAATTGGGCCTCTATATAAATACATATGTCAAAAATTAATAGATTAGAGAAAAATATCACTTTCATCGGATAATTTTGAAATTTATTTTTTATTATAATTATACTTTAATTTTTTTAATGCCTATACTGTATCAAAAACTATTTTTGTAGGTTTCATAATATTTACCTTGATACTTATAAATCGTTGAAATTTGATACTTTAATCTAATGTTGAATCACAGGTCTTTAGTTATGTCTCAAAGTCACTAGAAATTGATATTCGATATTTATCTTATGTCTCTTCCATTTTTAATAATCATTAAAATCATGCCTTATACGTTTTCTATTAACGATTTATATTTTTATTACAAAAATATTGTTTAAATTATTTAATTATTAAAATAATAATTTTAGTAGAATACTTTGTAATTGAGTGATTGTAAAAAAAACTGCAGCAAATGCTGCTGCAATGCCATCTGTGATTTTCTCTGTAAGATATTGTATAAATAAATATTAATATTTTGTTTTTTTCTATGATTTCAGGTGAGTGTCTGTCAATGACTACATTATTTATAAAACGTTCAAGGTCAGGAATATTTATTTATATTTTTATTACGATGATATTATCAGTATACTGGTATTTTTCAGGGTTTATTTACAGAATAACGTATTTTCTGTAAATAAACCTTCACATGCTCCTCGTTTTAGTATCCCATTACCATGTTAACGCAAATTAAATGCGTTTATAATTATTAATAATATATTGTTATGTAAGAAAAAGTTTGTTGTAATTTCTTTATGGAGTGGAAATCGGTATTTTCCGTGTAATAACAATTTATTGGATGCGCAAAATATTAGCGATTGGCATTAAAGCTCGAATCGAACAAAGCTGCGATTACAATTTTCTAGTCACGACATCCGTTGGTTTTTAAACATCTGCAACGAGTTCCTGCGCCGTCTTGACCTCTGCGAGTCTTCGTCAACACTTCTGTCGAGACAATCTCATAGGCGTCAATTGGCGATGCAATCGAATGCGATAGCATATTTTTTTTTATGTTTGTTTATAAATCCATACGATTTCTCCATATTCGTGAGAACCGCATTCGGTCGATACACAGCCAGCATCCGACCCCTGGGCCACGAATTTCTCCGGAGGAACCGAGTTTTAATCGTCGGTCGCAGACCCTAATTTGTCAGACGGAACTGTCAAGTTGACAGACAGCTGTTTCCAGCTGTCATTTGGTGTCCAAACCAGACCGAGAAACAATGAAACCTGATTTGCATAACGCGATACTTTGCGCGAAGGCGTTGCGATTTCGATGTATCGAAGTTTTATATCGAACGTTTTGAAAGAGTACCGCATACTGCCATCTGCTGCATAATTGCAACATCGATTATGACATTCCATAATATCTAATTGATGATCAAGGATTTACGGCAACGTTCAACTAAAGAAATTTGTTCTCGGAATCGTCGATGAATCGATAAGTGATGTTTAAGATCAGTTTTTGTATAAGCAAACAGTTTACTCCCTATTACCTGCCGAATACCAAGGTTCTTACTTATGGAATTTTCAACGTCTCCTTCCTCTGCTTCTTCGCGGATTTTGTTTTGTAGAACTCTCTCTTTGGATGAAGCTTTTGTACCTACGTCTTCTTTAGCCTTTCGTCATACCTCATCTCCTAATCTGTCACTATTTCACCCCGTTTGTTCAATTTAGACTCCTTAAATCTTTGTCGCTGCTTAGTCTAAGCCTATTATATTCCAAGCGATTATTCAGATATCTAAATTAACCTCCAATTAACCATCATCGTTTTTCTAACATTCTTCATGCGTAACATCATAAAACTATCAAAGACTTCGGATAAAAATCGAACAACTCAATTTGGAAGTTAACATTGAAGATACCGACCAATTAGTTGAAAATGCTGTGGTGTAACTCATCAATAAATACATGATAAAGATCGTAAAACGAGTTTCAGAGGAAAGCAAAAGGGAAAAAACTAGAAGAAGCGACTAACGCATTCGTTCGAAATGATTTTAGTCAAATTAATAATGGAATTTCGTATCCATTGAGTAGTTTTTATTGAATCGATTATAAAAAAATATATAAATAATTTATTTAAATCAATATTCAGAAATGACAAATCTATCTTTGTTCGATGTCATTTCCGTAAAGATCGCGTAATGAATGCTTATGACGACGCATGGTAGACACGATTCGCGTGCCGATGAACGTCATGGGCGCCGCACTGTAAGGGTTAAAACGCAAAAATACTTCATTAGAAATTAATGAGTCAAAACCGAGAGCGAAAATTGCACCTTGTCTCCTTGTCAGAATAAAATTTTATCTTTATTGCTCTCGAGTGATTAACAGGTTAACGTTTGGTGAATCAAGATTAGGTATATGTATAGAGAAAATTCTTTGCATTGACTTTGGACTGTGACTTTTATATTTTATGGAGACACTGGTCCCTGGCGTATCTTGACATTAGTAGGTATATCGAATACTTACTTTATTGTTGACGTCGAAAAAGGTTTCAAGTGTTCTGATGTTCTTGGGGATTTTTTACTTATGAAAAAATAGAAAATGTGAAAAGAATATTTGTTGGCCTTTGAAATCTTGTCATTTTTTTAACGTAGAAGATCTACTGGTCTTGTCTTGACAGTCTAGTTGGGAATGTGGCGAATGACAGCTTCTTTCTTCCCAACCACTGTTGATACAACAGAATGTGATATTTTGGTCCACGAATGAATTAATTAAATTTTTACGGAATCTAGATGCTCCCGCTTCTTATGAAGAAAGTTGGAGCGTTTCGTCAATGAAATCTTTAACACTCTTCATTACCACCACGTTTTAAAGATGGCAATTACTAGTATTATTCAAGTGCCTTGTCCGTTTTCAAACGTAGGCCATCCACATGTACTTGTTTTTTTTGGAAATAATTGTGGAGCTCCTAATCTGGTCCAGTTACGAATGTTGCGAAGCCATGACAGCTTCTTTATTCCCAACCACTGTTCACTTTATATTAACCCTTCATGATGGTCTGCAGAAGGCGATACTTTGGTCCATGAATTGTGTGTTTAAAGTACTCAATTTTACGTGTTTTAACGGTGACCATGGAATCTTTATCATTCTTCACTAGCACCACATTTCAAACGTCTATCACTGAAGATAAAAGGACGATAGGAGGCAATGACAGATTAATTGAAGAAGCTAAATGCTGTAACAATATTGCATTCCAGAAGAGCTTTCAATACTGAAAAAAATAAGGAATCGAAAAAACATCACTTTGAATTAAAAAAACATCACTGTAACACGGAAAGAGATTATTCTTCTTCAAGTGCCTTGTCTGTTTCCGACGTAGGCGATTTACTGGGCCTTGTCTTTTCACCATAAAATTCGTATATTTTTGGGTAGGTTAAATAGTTCTGGACCCTTCAACCCGGTCCAATCGCGAATGTTGCGCGACTCGTGACTTATGACGATTAGATGAGTCATAATATTTTCCAATGAATCATTTCAAACTTCGCGCGCTGTGGCGTCATCCGCGACATCGCGTCGCCTCTTCGCCAGTGGACACCTCACCCTCTTTTATGTACGCCTGACTTTTCACGAGAGCCATTCATCACATTCGAATAATGCGGCGGGGTAATTACGAGATAATTTCTTTATAAGTGAACACGTTCTCGGTGATAGCACGTTTCCACCATCAGAGACTTGCATACCTAATGATTGATTTTTTCCGACTACCTTTCAGTAATCTGCGATGCGATGCGGCAACACTGCGTCTGGTCACGACCGCCTCAATATTAATAAAATCGATCAGGATACCGAATGCCCCCGATCGCAGAGTGCGTTGCATCTCGTAACATGTGGATCGGAACGTGACGATGGGATTTTTCATTTAAAAATCTGTATTCATAACATTATATAATTTATTGTGATTCCGTGACCCCGTTCGCGTATCTCAGCAACGGGGATACATCGAAACAAAACTGCAAAAACGTAACTCTCTCACGCCATTTTAAAGTCGTTCAGATTTTGCAATTTCGCCATCGAGCAGCCCCACATTCTTCGCCCGTCCAAATTCACTTATTTAATTTACATTTAATGTGGGAATTTCGTTCTATAAACGCAGTCGTTCTAAAACTGTACGATTTAAAGTATTTTATAGCATAAAAAGTCATAATCATAAATAATTGATATCAATCATATAACCTTCGAATTATTGATTTGTTATGGTTATCGAACTTTGATAGGCATAAACAAAAAAAAAACACATGGCAAGGTTGAAATTATAATTGTAGATGATTTGTCGTTAAATGCGATTTTTTTCACGACGCGGATATCGATGGAAAATCATTTTTTCCGATCGTGCGCAATGTTTTCTTTTATTTTGGTGTTTAATTATGGCAAAATGTCATCGCGATAAATCAATATATAAGATTGTTTAATAGCAATCAATGAAACGGCTTATTATTATTTATTGCCATAAATTTATTCATCGGGGAGTTGCTATTTACGACGTTGTGGATGCGGTCCTGCTTTGGTGGACACCTCACGATCTTCGCGTGTGTAGCACATTCATCAAATGCCAATGTCAGCCATTTTTTTTGTGTTGTCGCTGTTTGCGATCGAAATATTTCAATGGCCACACGACCTGGATAGCCGACGGTTTGTTAATTAATTATGTCAATTTGCAAATTAATGCGTCGGTAATTGTGTTGTGTTGCATTTCGCAAAGCGATCCGTCAGCCGAGGCGTGATTTGCGCACCGCTGCGAAATGTGGCCGTTGTCGAATCAAAATATTTCGAGTAAAATGCGATGGGGGATTTTTTTGCGCTGGCAACACCGCGCGCGCCCGCCTGTCAAACGGAAATGCGTCAGAGTTTCAAATCTGACAGGTTAAACTATTTTAATATGACAGTAATGGGACACTCATTATATATATAAGAAATTACATTTAATAATAATAGAAATTTAATGAATTTCTCTTCTTTTCACCGATTAATATTTTACATTAAAATATATTCGTACAATGCCCTTTAATTATAACGCCCGAATATTTTATGATATTTTTTCTATAATATAACGTATAAAACCGTTTAGTTGAACAATATTTCAGAAATATTTGTAAAAGTATTTGCGGATTATAGCACTCAACTGCCCTAATACGTCATAACTAGAGATAAACTCAGAGAGCTTGAGAAGTCGCCTGGAATCTCATAGCCATAGTTTAAGTTACGAGCTACTTACTATGGCTTTTTAGGAAGCCCAGATGAAGGAAAACTTGAAACTATACGAACATGATGTTATATAACAGGAACAATTTGACCTATGATAGTCAGAAGACTGCTCATACGTATACTTGATGTCACTCTGAGGTACATACTAGATCCAAAACATGATCTTCGAGAGTATACTTCGCTGTTATTCTTCTTGAATCGACACCCTCATGTCTAAGGATCACTCCAGAATCCTCTACTTTCCACAGCTAGCATCGCAGCTACTGTGGTAGAGCCTGTGGTGGTCTTCTCTTGGTTGCTCCAGCGGATGAGGGACCTGCCCTTTTCTTCGAGTCCTTGTACGTTTCCAAGCGCGATGAGCTTCTTCCAAAGTATCGAAGAATCCTTTTGAGACATCAAGTAGCTATAGAAATTAGTATTTGTGGTAGTAGGTTCTGGCAATAACAGTTCTAATGCAGTGAGGAGATGTCAATCATACGGAGAACCTGGAAAGCAAATAATATGATTCTCTTAGTGATAAAAAGCTGCAAAAACTCAATCTCAAGTATAAAAAAGAGCTAGTATTTTTTATTTTATTTTTTACTATTTTACCTTACATTACCCCTTAGTTGGTGTTGTTTATAAAAAAATCCCAAAATGAATAGAAAGTTGAAGCTTCAGAAAGCTTCAGAAAGTTGATCTATCCGAGTACTAGTTTAGCTCAGTCACGATTAGCTTACATTATCATAAGAGATTTGTTACCTACAAGCTATGGCACTAGATTTGATCAAGAAAAACTCTCAACTTTATTTTTTGTAGCGTTATAATTATCATAGTGTCTAAGGAAGGACTTAAATTGTTTCAAAGGGAAAATAATGTAAAAACTAGCTCAAATATGGGATTTTGGGATGCGGCAAATTTTTCTGCCACATGTGTATTTTATTGATAACTGTCAAATCAAAACATGTAATAGCTAAAACAGCAAATAATTTATATACGTTTCTATGAAAATAAACACATCCGTTTGGATGGGATTGTCCAAAATTATCGATGGTTAAGAATTTTAAGTGATGCGATATATCCGACAGTGTTTTGAATAAAATTTACATTTGGTTTTTGGAATGTTCCATTGATTTCGTTGAACTATAAAATCATTGCTATGATTTTTAAATAATTAGTTGTCGATATTTATTTACAGTTACAATAATTATTTGTATAAATTTATAAATGTTCCAATAATCTGATTTTTAGCTGATGCTCATCAGTAAGATGGTATTTTAGTTCGTTTTAATGGTTTTTAAATAAATTTGACATAAAAATATGTTGGTTCAGTGTCATTGTTTGATAATAAGCGCATCCGTTTAATCGGGTCATCGAAAATTTGCAGTAAATTAAGATTAATGCAAATTTGGGTTTGTCGAAATATCTTGAATAAAATTAGCAGCTAATTAATTAAATGATTACGAAGTTTTATTTTTTGATTATTATATTTTTAATAACCGAGATTAAGGAAAATAAAATCAGGTTAAATTATGGTTTTTTTTTAACCGTGTTATTGCATAATCATATTGTATAAAATTATTTAATAATTTGAAGATTAAGAATAATATATACTAATTGACGTAATGCTTATAAAATATGTGCCGATACACCTTGAATATGAGATAAATTTAAAAGCAAATAAATTTTGATTAAAATCCACTAAAATTTGTATAGCTGCAATAGCTTAATTTATGGGATGTATGTAAATAGTCGGAAAAAAAACATATACACACATATAATGAACTGGTTTTATTAGTGAAGACTCGTTTCTGAAGAGGAGACCCACTCGACCGGTACATTGAATTCGAATTAAAGAGAACTGGTCAATTATTATAGATGCAAATCGCATAATTATTCTTAAATTTTAATGCGATAATGCGATACATATTTTTGAATATGTAGGCTAAGTCAGAACACATGCATATATTCTTTAAATTGCACACGAATAATTTCTCATTGATTATCTGGTGTTTTTTTGTTGTTGTTGTTATTGATTTTCTATCGCACTTGTATTCTCTTTTTGCAAAGTCGTGCTTTGCATTAGTCATTCATCGACATGTCAAATCGTATAAACGAGGTCAAACGTAAAAATCGATATTTAAATTGAATCGTGCTGTTTAAATCAAGAAAAAAAATGGAGTATAAACGTTTGAGGAGCGCTGGATTATGTCATTTCTCCGGCGTGGTGAATTGGAGCCGACGCAATGTGCTACTGTGCGCGTGCGTGGTCACGATTTCAATGCCAATATGTTTTTTTTTTATTTGCACAAACAATGTAATGTATTTATTAGTGCATTAGTGCCGAATTATTTTTCCCTATCGTGTAATTTCGAAACGTCATATATATTTATTTATAATGGCAACACTGATCGTTAAATGTATGGTTAAGTGTATATTTCGCGGGCGTTGCGGCGTCACGAATCCTTTTCGCCAGTGTGTTTTATCGGCGTTGCGTTGAAAGGGGGATTTTGAACAAATTCGATTTATCTGACCTCATATTTAGGTCACGACGTTTAGGAAATCGGCGTTATTAATTATTCACACGTCGGCTCTTTCGCTCTCCGTGTGACTCAATAACAAATGTAAATTTAACCGCGGTTTCAATTGAACTAATCGAAGGACGGCGATGTGATCGATCGGCGATGGCTGCGATTATTATTTTTGACATTTGATTTTGACAAAACGGCGATTGTGGAAGAGTCAATCGATCAAAGGCCGCGCACTATTGTAATGCGGCGCTCACCGATATTTTGATTAATCACAGTAATAATACACTATGAAATTTTTTCGATAATGGTAAAATAATGTCGGCTATTCCGCGAAAAAAATGCGGATAATTTCGCTTTCTAATAATATATTTTTACATTTTTTTGGACGCGAGTTCTTTAATATATAAAAAAATAAAATAAGCGTTGCTCAATCATTTTTAATATTTTTTCGCCATTACGTCATCGTTCGATCGATTCCCTCATCGGCAATCGATATAATACGGCAATTAGTTTTTTCTCTATGACAATTTGGTCAAGGGAATCGTATTTAATTCCGACCATTACAATCAGCTCTCATCATTTTGTCTTTGAGTTGGATTGATAAGGTTAGATTCTGTTTGTGCGTCTATCAAAACACTCTCATATTTAAATTTGAAATTTCGCCTCGGACAATTACCCAAATTTCTATATTGTTGCTCGTTGATGTGGCAGCCGGATGATCAAGATTAGGCAACGACACTCGGTCGCTAAGCGAGTTCACCTTTGTCCGTTGCAATTGAATAGATCATTAAGTGATTCTTTGCCCTTTATCTCACGCGGCCCCCGGCGACTACGCCCACCGGCAAGGCCCCCCTGGAAATGATCGTTCATATGTAAGAAATATCGCGGCTCCGGTAGCACGACTCGTGAGCGAAAGTGTTTCACTTTTTCTATGATTAATAGCTCAGGATAATTATGTTTCTGTTTTGATGTCGACGCTAAGTGGGTGTTGCCATTTTTCTCGGCTGCGCATTTGCGAAACGTGTGCGTACATTGAGCACAATACGCGCGAGCTTCGTTCGAAGCATAATAAAATATATATTTAAATGCATTATCTTTAATATATTCAATGCATTACAAACGTAAGCGTGTTACAAAATCAAATGCGTGATGGTCACATATCGTGGTGTTAAGGTATTTTATTCGAGCTGATATTAAACAAAGATGGCCGCCAGCTGTCACTTTGCGCCGTGTCATTCATTTGTTTCATGATTTTTCCATATTTTGACCTTTTGCCGGGAATCCATGGAATTCACGTTGTGAAATTGATGATATTTTATTAATGCAGATCGCTCCGAATGCCAGATCAAAAATGTAGAAGCATCTTGGGCAAGTGTAAACACGCCTCGTGGGTGGGTGTGTTGCCATAGTAATTCTTCTCCCGCGCGTGCTTGCGAAACTCACCGGAAGTAGTCGGGAAATTCGGACGTGGAACGAGAGGAGCTCGCACGTTCCGTGAAATATTAATTCAATTAAGTGCAACGGATTATGTTCCGATGGCAGCTCGTCGTTTCCGCTTCGCAAAGAGAAAATTGGCAATTGAGAAGGATGTGGCAAAAAAATAACACGAAAAAATAATGGATACCGTGTAATTATTTGGTAACTGATTAATTGGAGGATTGCAACAGAGCCGTACAGAATCGTTGCCGAGCTTTGCTAATGATCATCTGACACGACAATGGAATAAAAAGTCTATTTTTTTTTCAGCCGCGTGTTAAAAACAAACAGATATTTCTTTTTAAATAACAACTTATCCGTCATATGTCGGATATAATTCGGATTTAAAAATGAAAAATGAAAACTCTCTAAGAAATTATATAGCCGTATATAGAATAACTGATTCTTATTTTTATCCAAATAATTTCTTTTGAAGATAAAATTATACTCTTTATAGACAATCTCCTTGAATCTAATCTCTTAAAGTTTTCATTCTAATCAATATGTTATTTTTAGTACATGTAAACCTTCTATAACACGGCAGATACACGGTTTCTAGAAAATGACGTGTTATATGAGACTCAGAGCCAGGGAAAAATGGGGGGCTAGCTTCCGAAAACTTTTAAAAACTGAAATTATTCATTTTCTTCCTTATCATTGCTTGATACTATTCAACGTAAACGCTTTTTCGATAAAATGATATCATCTTCACTATCTGAAACATTTTCATCATTTGAATCTTCTACTCACTTTAAAAAGTCTCCGTTTAAATGTTCAGCTTTTGGCTCAGTGGATGGCTCTGCCTTTATGATTCTAGATTTTTTGCATATTAGAACGAAGCAAGCATTTTGTAGAATATCGTACAGGGGAGTGCCGTCCATATGGCTAGATTGGGCGGTGCACACAGGCGTCGGAAAATTGGGAATATAAAATCATAATTAAATTTCTCTACATTAAATCTTATTTATTGTATAAAAATGATTGCGTGTAGTTTGTCTTTTAAAGCACACCGGATGTACAGGGGCGATAATTGGAGTTCTGCACACAGGTGTCGGATACTCTCGGCGCGCTACTGATATCTTGTTATAGAAGAGTTATCTGTATATAAAAAAAAAAGTTGTGAAGATAGGGAAGTTGAATATTTTTATGAAAATCTGTTTATATTTAACAATATTCGGTATTATTTGCTGCAAAATAAAATGATAAACCGGGGAAAATGAGTCAAATTTTGGATATTCTTTAATCAAAAACCTGAAATTGGTTATGGTTATTTTATAAATTTAATATGATGGATAATATGAAGTTTATAAAAAAAATCGGCTTACATTTAAATTTCTCTCTTAGGCAAAAAATTCCCAAGAGTAAGTTTTCAATCCGCTTCCTACAAACTCGCTCCGTCCTTAAGTCCTAGACCAGGGATGGCGAACGAGTACCCCGCGGGTCACGCAGTGACCCGCGAGGAAATTATCGAACCCGCGTAAATTTTTAGAAATGATTGTAAAAAGCCTTCATTTAATAAAAAATAAAATGATTTTTAATTTGCTATAGATATCAATTTTCGGTTTTTTGCTTAATAATTGTTTATTGGATTGTCATATCAAAAGAGCAGGTGAATAATTTCAAACAGTTAAAATATTTTGTATATAAATAGATAGTAATTATAAATATATTAATCCTTTAGATATCACCATGTCAACAGCTAAGAAAGCAAGATTATACAATGAAGAATGGCTTTTCAAGTATGGAGTTTTTGAAACAGAAAATAAAAGCATCTGTCTCATATGCAAAGAAAGTATTACTGCTCGTAGTTACAACGTAAAGCGACATTTTGACACGATGCATAAAAATCTCATTTCATTGAAAGAAGCAGAGAAGAAAGAATATTTTTCACAACAATTAAAGCAATATAAATCCCAAACAAATACAAACCTTAGTGCCTAAAAACAATATCATTATTGCTAGCTTTCAACTTAACACAAAAAATTACGGAAAATTCTTTCAAAGGAGAGTTTTTAAAACAGCATTATTGGAATGTAGCGAATCTTTATTTGCTGATTTTGAGGAAAAAGATCGCATTATTAAAAGAATAAAAGAATTACAAGCCAGTCGAAACACAGTTAAAGATCGTATATTAGCTTTGGACGAAGATACTTCGACTCAATTAATTTGTGATTTGTGAACAGCACCGAAATGTAATTTCGACTTTTTTGACGAGAAGTAATAGATATAATAACAGGTCAAGCACATCTTGCAGTTATTATGAGATTTAAATCTGGAAATATTATAAAGGAAGAATTGATCAAATTGATGAATTTGACAGGAAAAACTACCGGTGCTGAAATTATGAAGGAGTTTACGTTAAACATGACTGAAATGAAGATTGATTTAAAGAAGATTGTTTCTGTAACGACTGATGGTGCCCCAAGCATGGTTGGAAAAAACATAGGATTTATAAACCTACTGAACCCAAAAATTGAACATCCTTTAATTGAATTTCATTGCATCATCCACCATGTGCAAAAAAGGAGTTAAAACCATTTGATAATGTGATATCAATTGTAACAAGTGTTGTAAATTATATATCTGCACAAGCTTTAAATAAGCGAGAGTTTTCAAAATTATTAGAAGAGGTAGATTTTCAACATTCAGGACTTCTAATGTACAATAACGTTCGATGGCTTTAGTTATGTGATTGCCGCGTTTTAATCGATTTGTTAATTTGCTCGATGAAATAAAAATCTTTTACATAAAAAAAGAAAAATATTTCCAGAATTGGCAAATGAGGAATGGTTAAATAACTTAATGTTCTTGTGTGATCTTACACAACATTTTAATGAACTAAATAATAAACCTCAAGGACGTGGTCAAATTGCATTATCAATTTACGAAAATATAAAATCGTTTATGATAAAAATCGATATATTCATTAATGATTTAAATTCGAAAACAATGAAATATTTTCCATGTTCAAAAAACATTTTAAAACTTCATTTAATTTAGAAACCAATGATAAAGCAACTAAACAGTATTTATCGTGTTTAGAAGAAATAAAGACAGGTTTTTCAGAAAGCGCTTCTAACTAATTTAAACAACTGGAAACATCTATTAGATTTGTTATATCCCCACACATAATTGAATATAAATCTTTAGAGTTGAGTTTCTTTAATTGGCTAAATATCGATAATTTAGAATGGAATTAGTAGAGTTCCAAAACATTCGACAAATAAACAACAACAGATTTCCCATTAAATGATGTATTCTTCCTTTTTTTTTATTCATAAAGAGTTTTTGCTTGTAAATTTTAATGTTAATACAACTTGTAAGCCTTTATTTATTATTGTTTTAATTACTCAACCTATGTGACCCGCCACATGGATTTAATAAATAAAAATATCAAATTTTACCCACTTGGGAAAAAGGTTCGCCATCCCTGCCCTAGACCGTAGCGGCAACGAGGAAACTCGTACGGATGGAAACAATGCCGCACCTGGTGGCTGTTTTAGACTATCGCTAAGGCGTGCAATGTTGGCCTGCCGGCCCAAAGAGGGGCCTGCCCCTCCGTAAGCTTAGTAATCAACCTGCACCTGGATTACGTAGCCAACTAATGTTGTTCTTGGCGTGCTCCGAAATGGAGGAGGAAATTCCAACAACGACGAGCATGCGAAGAATGGCAAAGTAAAAGCCATACGAAATCATCATCATCATAGCAGTAAAATTTAGATGAATGACTGCTATTAACCCCTTGTGTGATTTGCCCGAACACAATTCGGGTAGGTATTTTGCTGACACAATGATTTGCTCGAACTGGATTCGGGCACATCGTACACGAAACTTTTTATAGTGATTTGCCCGAATCCAGCTCGGGTCACTCCACCACCAGTCTATAAAACGCATCGCGCGCATTAAGTGACACGTGTCGTAATTTAATCTTTCGAGAACAATTACCCACTTTTTTTCCAAGAGGTTGACCACAGAAGTGGTTAATATTCATATTCTTACAAAAAACAGAATATATTACTAAGTTGAAACCTTGTTTCCTTTTTTTTGATATTTTTATTTCAAACCATTGTAATTTTCGATCTTTAAATTATATACAACCATACAAATATTAGAGTTTTCCAAAAAAAATCGTTTTCTTGTTTATTTTCTTAAACCGTGTAATATACGGAATCATAAACCAGTATCATGGGTTGTAGGTAACATACATATTATTACGATAATGTAAGTTGACTGGGACTGAGCTTTGTTAGTAGTCGGATAGTGACTTATCCGATTACTAACATAGCTAGGTTATGATAGGTTTATCTATGAATTCTAGGATTTCTTTATGACACTATGGGGATGTAAGTGGAAGAGACTCATTCCCTCTGCATCTTAATTGGCTTTAGATTTTCTGTTTTGACATCAATCCGTCAAACAAATAAATAAATAAAAAACGCAATCGAAGATATAATCGAATGAATTTAAATACTACGAATTGTATATATCATCTTGATGGTATTGAACTGTGTATTCAAATAACGGCGATATATATCTATTGGGATTAAATTTGATATATGAGCTCCATTTGATCAGCTCCGTTAATAAGAGACGATGGAGAGTTAAACGATTTTTTTTTGCTTTCAATTGTATCACACCCTGTACACCATCCGACACAATGTCCGGCGATCGCGTGACCATGACAATTTTTTGCGCGATCTCATTAGTCGGGAATAGCACACGCAGATTTCTCGATTCAATCGGACACAATTCGGAATTGATTTTTTTTTTGTAATCTTTAGAAATCAACAACCCCGAGGCCGATCTGATGAGTGATCGTCCGTTGTCACCTGTCATGTCGGCGAACATGGAGCTCGAATTAGCCATTGTTTGATCCGGCTCATTAGTATTCAATCGATCGGTCGAGATCTGATTTTTTTTGCGACGGGCCTTCTACGTACGTGTCTGGTGGACGCGATGCATTATCAATCAGCGCAAAGTGTCTCGACAGATCTTCTTGAAAGTGATAAATGATGGATCGGATGCGCGAGCGGCGCCGGAGTGTTTCAGATCGCTCGCGAAATGCTTCACGATCACTGGGTTAAGGTCGGACAAGAACTGGTAATTCGAAGCAATTGCATCGGGTTTCCTCTGGTAACGTTCAAGGTACTTAATTATGCATAGGCATGAACGTTTAAAGGTCATAAAGGCTTAACAAGCGACGAACAAAACGAAAACCTGCTCGTTTGAAGACGATGTTTATACAAGGTTTAATAAAAACATAATCTTTATGACCTATCTTGACGTTGGTGGCCGTATTGGGTGCTTACTTTAATGTTGACTTGTTAAAAATGTAAAGAAGAACCTTGTTATGATCCCTCAGACTCTACAAGAAAACTCCGGAAGGAGTTAAGCTTCATTTCGTGTAGACAAGGTTTAGATCTAGTTTTTGAAATTGAAACGATTCGATCATCCAATTACTCAAGAATTCTTCTTAGTGCTCAGTTTCATAATTTACGGTTTCAGAATCCGTGACGATGAACAAACCAGCGAAAAAATGGCCATCGTTTAATCATACCGCTAGCCGTTAATTAGAAAGGAGCCATCGTGCCTGAACAATTTCGATACGTAACCAAACTAACTACCTTAAAAAGGAGCAAAACTTTCTTCTGAAGTCATCGCTCGAGAAAAAATATAATAAACAACGCATTGTAAACGGATATATCGATTATGATTTCGTAAAAAAATATGACAATGACTGATATAAATCGTATTAGTATGGTGTATCGGTTTTTTTTTCAAAGCAAACACTCCGAAAACCTCTTATGAATGTAGTGGAACCGATTCTAAAGAATACTCCGGACAAATAACAATGAGGTTATTATTCATGGACTCGGGTCAATTTCTCTGCGATCAACATTTTTTATGACGTTCAGGACATTACAAATCACTTTTGTAACAATGGACGTACGAATCAATTATGTGGCATGTGTTGAAACATAAATTGAAGTAGTGCGAATATATTTTTTGCTCTCTGATAATTACCTATCCGTTTGATTTAAATATAACATTGCTGTTTTGTTGATGGGAAAATGATTGCTCAATGTTTGGAAGTACTATACTCCTGGATCATATTAATATAATGTTTTTTTAAATAATTTATTGATCACTGTAGATGTGTAAAGATGATAGAAGAAGTACGGACGACTATGTACGAAAGGACTTGCAAATCCATTTCGAGATACATTCTACATGTTCAAAACTCTTTTTAGTGAGAATTATATCCATTATAGAAGGCTTTAGAAGAAGTCCTGAGAAAAAAACTGTACTTTCTCCGTGAAAATGAAAGCAGCTCGCTTAATTTTTTGCAAAAGATCACAAAAACAGTTTCTGATTGGAAGAGAATTGCCTTTCTGGACAGATTTGGTTAAATGTAAGGCATAAGGTAAATCGAAGAAGTAGACAACTCTTAAATGACAGAGTTCAAATTTGAACAACTATTTATATATCAAATAGGGAATGATGCACATTAACATTTTTCTTGATTCTGAGTCCTCATGTCTGAGGATCGTGACCATTCTTGTTCCGAATCTTCTTGCCATGGTGAGCCTGTGGTGGTCTTCGTTTGATTGCTCCAGCGGATTTGCGATTTCGTACGTTTCCAATTGTGGCGAGCTTCTCCAGGCTATCGTTTATTATAGCAAGATGTCCAAAATATTAAAAATCCTGTTGAGACATGTAGTAGAACAAATATAGTCTTTAAATCAATTCACTGGCACAGAGAGTAACAGTAAACATTCACGTCCATAATCAGAGCGTATTAGGGCTAAGGGGCCAGTCTAAGCAGGTGAGCTCTCGCCCGACGTGGCATGGAAACTCGCTGAAAGCCACAAATGCTGATCGATCAGCCACAAGGTCGGAGTGGCTAATGGGGACATGGACCTTCTTAGCTGCTATAAGCATCCTTTCCCCTTTAGAGTCTTCGGACACTCCCACAGTAAGTGTTCAGAGGTTTGCTCAGGGCACTTGCAGTAGTTCCAGGATGCATCCTCTCGCAGTTCAAGGTTCTTCAATCGCTCCAATCAATTGAAGGCTCCGTGGCCAGTGAAAAATTGAGATAAGAAGTGATTTGGACGGATCGAATTAATATCACGACTTTCCGACATGATATCCGACTTTCGACCATTTTCGACGACTCAAAAGGATTCTTCGATACTTTGGGCATCTCGCCAGAAGAAACGATAGCCTGGGAAGCTCGTCGCGCTTGGAAACGTACAAGGACGCAGGGGAAGGGGCAGGGTGCCCACCCGCTGGAGTGACCAAGTGAAGACCGCCACAGGCTCCACCGTAGTAGCTGGGATGCGGGATGCAGAATGCAGAGAATCCTGGAGAAGACAAAATCAAGAACTTTCGGAACGAGAATGATCACGATCCTCAGACATGAGGGCGCCGACCAAAGAAGAATTAATATCAAGGCGACGTGCGACGTTTAGGAAGAATAGGTGGCCAGTACTTTCTGTCGTTTCCGAATTTCATCTCTGTTGCCGCTCTCCTGAAGCTGCGGTCATGGCTCACTTCTTCAGAAAGGTGCCACTGTTGGGATCTTCATCGTCTCAGGCAATGCTTACTGAGTCCACAGAGGCCACTTTCCCTCGAAGATCAAGCCAGATTTCAGCATGGACTTGTGTTTCCAGGTCCAATGTAAGGACACCGGCCAAAACAGGTAGTACCGCTGTAGAGTAAGTGCGGTAGACTCTTGTGAGGATAATAAGGGCAAATCTTTGGCCAGAGAGTAGGCGTCTTCGAATGGCTAGGATTGTGGCTCTATGAACCCAAAAACTATGAGTAAAAAGATTGCCTCGTAATAAATTCGCAGGGTCTTGAATCTGAGTCCCCAGAAGAAACCCGCGACTCTCACGAATGGGACGAGGCCATGCTTAGCTCTATCTAGGGCGAAATTTATCTCTAAAATTGTTCTCAACGTTTAATGATGTAGTAGAAAGTCGATCATCTGTATCGTTCTCCATTTCTTTCAGGATAGGCACGTTTGTTCGTTAAGCGGTCCATGGTATTCTCAGTGAGCGAAGACATAGGGATCGTTTAAGAAGCAAACAGTCAAGTATTCGATCCTTATCGTGATATATCCTTGTTTTGAACTACCGCCTATAATATACACAAGCAAAGGACGCAAAGCAAGCAAGCAAGGACAAGCAAAGGAAGGAGTCGAGTGTTGTCGCGTGCCGGTATTAGACGTGGTGGCGATGGCGGTTGGGACTATCGTAGTTTCGTAGATTCTACGGAGCTATGAGGAGCCAGGCCGCTATCCAGGCCAATTCGGTGACGTGTGTGCTGCAGGAGGTGCCCGTAGCACCCGATCAGACCGTGAATTAAATACGAATTGGCCATAACCTCGTCTAATTAGTATTATTACAATCCGCGCGTGACAGCTCGATTCCCGGGCTTTGGCTGGCGACCCAATCTTATCATTCGAAGAGCCTAGATAACCTGGAGAACGTCTGTCTACAGTTCATGACATCATGACTGAGACGGAGGTGTCCTCCAGGTGGCAAAGACCCGCCCCACAGTTATAAGGCCACTGTTTAGTTAGTTAGTAAAGGACCGACCTTAAAGCTGGAACTTCTGACCTAGTCCAGTTGCGAATATTGCGGAGCTAAGACAGTTTCTTTCTTCCCAACCATCGTCTACTTTTTCTTCTATAATGGTCTGTAGAATCCTGTCTGTGATCCTTATTCTCTTCATTGTCGTGAAGCAGGATTATAGCTCATCAATTGATCAAGGTTTCGGCAGGATTCAATCAAACCACTATTTGTGTCACGTTACAATATAACCATTTTTTTTTCTGCTGTGTTAAAGTAGCGCTAATTTGTCGGCATCTTGCAGTTACGGCTGTTTTTATAGTCAATAATTATTTGAGAAATGTGAAGATGCTCTTGAAGTGTTGGCGGTCTTCCTCAATTGCTCATTATCAACTGAAGAAGAACTACTGTTACCTTCTTCAGCTTCAAGGCTCGTCGTCAGATGTCTTTGTTTCATTTGACATCCTTTTTTTGTAGAAACGTAGTTTTAGTTGATTTACTATGCGTTTTTTTATTCATACATAAAAAGCTCGTATTATTTGCTTGTCAAATTAAAACATAATTACCTTTAAAAGCAATGATACTCACATGTAATACAGTCCGTAAAATGCATTAATATGACAATAAATCATGGTTACGCATGCGCATTACGTAATTGGCCACCAACCATCCGAAAGCAAGTCCAAGATTCCACCGTGTTGATATTGAACCGCTCCGTGTTGAGCGCGAGTCGCTCGTCGTCCTCGGCTTATGTCAATTTGCATTATTGCGAAAATAAATACATACATATTATGGCACTTAAGACATTGTGACCCCGGTAGCGCATCTGTAATGTTTACCGCAAAATCGGTCGTAAATCCGTATTCACCATGAATAATTCAGCAAATGTCTGAAATGGCGAAAGTGTTCATTTTAATTGAAGCGCCGTTTGAATTGACAAATGTTGTTGTTTTGTTTTAAATGTGCAGTATGGGTTTCTAGGTGTATTTTTTTTTTGCTAGAAAGTTTTCGATATAACTGTATGTGGTGTAACCAATTCATGAATCATCTCAATGCGTGTTCGTTAATTATCTTTACTCCAACGCATCTCGGATATATGGACGGATAAGAGGTGTTAGTTTGCATAAATATTTGCTTGTTTAAATATAAGTATGTTTTGTATAAGATGATTCAAAAGTTTAACGTTAAAAATGTTTTATTTCAACAATAAATTATTCAGAGATTAAAAGAGCACATCGGAAAATTTCAGCATACCAAAGATAGATTTTAAACATATTAATTAACAACCACTATGAAGAGAATATAGTAAGGTGATTAACCCTTTGTACTCGAATGCCGCCATAGAAGCGGCATCGAAGTTTTCCATATCACTCGAACGCCGCCGCTATGACGGCTTACAACAAATCAATTACGTATTATTAATAAAATTATTATTTTAGGTTTTTAATATTCACTATATTTATAAACAATAATAATATTGCACAAATCCAAAATAATAATTGATTAAATAACACGTGTTGAGGTATTGAAGACTTCAAAAAACTGAGTGAAAAAGTGAAAAAGGTTAAATGTTCACCAAATACAATTATATAATATAATTATTGTACACAATCTATTCAACCTTCTGGATTTGGTGAATATTAAGTTATTTAGTATTTTCATTTATTGTTTTTTTGCGCGTTTTTAATAAAAATAATCTCATCAAATTTGGTAATTACACACTAAGAATTCTCAAAATACCATTTATATTTTGATTTAAGTCTTAGTATACTAAGATTTCTTTACACAGCGATTATAAAAATGGCTGAACTCATTTTTATTCCTTTTAAAATCCGAGAGGCTATTGGTAAATCCCCAAATATATCCTCAGCCGATTTATCCATTATCTAAAATGTCTTATCAATTAATCACCAAATAGCTGTAATTAACCGATCCGTCACTATGGTTCGAAACCAACGGCGTCGCCCGATGGGGTCTATTTGCAAGATATTTATGAAATTCAAGATATGCTTTATAAGTCGTGAAGCGATTAAATATGATTATTGCTTCTATTATTATTTTTTATATAAATTATTAATCCACTTTCCCTCATTTCTGAGGAACGTGACCATGTGCATGATTCCCCTTATGGATGACCATGGACATGGTTTTCATGGGAATATATAGTACTAATCAATATGATGCATAAATGACACGCACACTCGGCGATGTCCCGCCGCAGACTAAGGACACGCCGCCGGTGAACCAACCGCCAAATTCTCGCTGCACGTGTCACTAGTATACATTTCACTCGCACTTGGCACATCGTATCGGATGTGTTTCGGATAGCTACATAGGCGAATATTGTTGTTTTTATTTTTTACGCAATTGCGGGCAATAAAGGTTAATGATTATTTGTAATATTTATTCTTTAGACTTTTTTAAACAAATGTAAATAGTTTGTGACATGTAGGATTTATATTAAAAGAGTTATTCGAGATAAATCAAAAACTTGGGGTCCCAAATCGGCACCGCTAGGTTAATAAGACATTTTGAATAGACGATATATCGGCTCTAGGGTATTGCAAGGGTTAATGTCGCGTAATGTATTTGTACTTTAGAGTGCTTTAGAAGTTAAACTGCGGACAATCACATATCACTTATTTAATCCCGATTTTAATAAATGTAATTAATTTTAATTAGTTATTATTTTATATTACGGATTTTTTTCCTCTTGGCGCTCATAATTTTCCGTCGCCCGTGTGCGCCGCACAATCTAGCCGTATGGACAGCGCGCCCCTGTTAGTTAATTCAAAACAGCCTAAAGTGATTGTTTCACCAAAAAATCTAATCATAAAAAATAATTTTCTTATGGAATTACTGAAATATTTCGCATCCTCGTATATTTGTGCTATTTGAGTAATAATTAATATCATATTTCATACAACCCGCGTGGGAATACTCAATTATTGCAACTTTTCGCCAATAATAACTGTGTAATATAAAACGAGGACTGCTGAAAATATTGCATCGATATTATTTACGAAATGATGCACGTATAATATATCAAAAGATATTATAAAACTTATTAAATTGTGCAAATTTTCGGCTATTATGCGCACATTCTAGGATTTGTGTGTATAATAATTGCAGTAAATTAACGCTCGATTATTACACATTAGAGATTATTAAGAGATTTTTTTTTTTTGTGAATTGCTTCATTGGGAATTAGCGAATTAGTATATGAAACATTTTTGCATTGTGGAAATGATAAAATTATTATGCCCCGCGTCCAACGTTGCGAAATCATTATGCGTTGATAATCGCGATAATAATGATTGATTCATATACAGATCCTAAATATTGACATGATATACGGTAAGTCATCGTTACAGTCATTATCGATGCGGAAAAATGCAACATAATTGCGAAATAATTTATTTTTCATAATATAAAATCATCAATCATTTCATTAATGGCGTTTGTAAAGAAAGACGAAGTGCATTTGAGAGTTGGAAACACTTTCATAAGTTAGGTCTATCGATAAGTTCTCTCCATTAACATTTTCGAATTATTTAATATTAATTTAATATCTATCGCTATTAATGGTCGCCTCCCTGTACGATACTATATTTTTATTCCATTTCTGTTATTTTTTTTATAAAAAAAAATTGCAGCGAGGTAATTAATTAGACGAGTCTCAGATGGTGAGAGGTAGCTAGAAAAACTTAATATTGCTATCTGACCTCTACCACTGTTTAGCTTCGTCGTCACCAACGACTAAATACCGTATACACGCGGAGATGGACGCCATAATATGTCCACAAAGGGGGAACTTCACAAATCGCCAAGAGACATCATGTTCTCTTCGTCCCAGTTCTTCCAACCTAGAAGAACTTTTACCTTTTACCGATTAATCCGTCCCCAATCTGGTATATACGGTGTGGGTGGATGGCAAGGTATGCGACTGACACAGCTTCATTCTGGACAGGGGCATACCGTCCATATGGCTAGATTGTGCGATGCACACAGGCGCCGGAAGAATAGGTGCGCTGAGAGGCACCAAGACTGGTAAAATTAAAAAATATTTAATATTAATTCATCAAATTTTCTTAAAATTGAAAAAAAAATGATAACAATTTTCTAGCTTTTTTTCAAAAAATGTTTTTTTATTGTAGAATGAGTACAGTAAACCCCCCTATAACGTACACTCCTATAACATCCCCCCCCCATAACGTTTGCGGCGGTTTCTTCTTATAACGTCGATCCCCTCTATAACGTATTTTTTATAACTAATAAAATGTCAATACGTGCTTTACACGTAAAAATGTAAAAATAAAAATATGTAAATGTTTGATTTACTGATTTCCTTCAAATCAAAAAATAAAATTGAAAAACCCTAACCCTCTATAACGTCCCCCCCTATAACGTCCCCCTATATCGTGGAACCTATCTTGCTGTTATAGGAGGTTTACTGTATAGAGGTCTCAATTAAAGTTCTGACACTGTCGGTAAAGTAGGCACCACACTGGAAAGAAACACTTCTTAGTATCTCTGTCACCAACGATGATGTGAAGATATGATCATCTCGGATCACTAGTTATCCAAAGTCAAATGTTGCAAGAGTATCTTCAGCCAATTTTCTTTCTAAATACTACACCTTACAGACTTAACCCTTCCTGTACATCCTAGCTATAGTGGCAACAAGGAAACTTTGATGGTATTTTGCCTTTTAATCTGTCTAAAGAAGAAAACCCTCCTTTTCAGGGTGTTGATTCAACCAGTGCCTGGAATACGCAGCCAATTACTGTTGGTTGCTATGAAGGTTAGAAGCACATCCAACAAACACGTAAAGAATGACAAAATAATGTCACCATCATCAGTTCTGCAATCCTCTGCGGAGTCTCTAAAGCAGCATGTAGCTTGGTGGTGTCGTGGTGCAGTATGATTTGCTTGATATTGATCAGCGCCATCTCTTATTCTTGAGTGCTTCTTCCTAATCGTCCAAATTGAAAATCGAATTTAGCCTTTTTGTGTTTAGAAGCATTCTCTTATTCAGAATGATCAAACGCAAGAACTCGGTTCGAGATGGAAGAGAAAAATTATCTTTGTATTTGCTATTTTTCTTAAAAACATAATCCTCTATTTACCACTGATTATCACATGGTCTAAGAAATGTTCCTTTTTGTTACGAGCAAACAGAGTCGCGCGTGTGATGATTCATCTTGCATAAATAATGCACCGATTCAAGCTTCCGAATAAGGTCCGAAGTAGTTTGTTTTATTAAGTTGAGCTTCAAATAAGGCTCTTGCTATATAATGGTTATACTAACGTCTTTATCGATCGTGAATGATTAGTTATTACCATCGATATCGCCTGCATTTTTTCCGATTTCTATTAGAAACTATTAATATATCTTCACCAAAAATGTTCACCAAATTTTTATTCGCTTATGAAAATGTTTATGCCAAGGAAAGCTTATTTTAGTCGATTCGGAAGAGGACATTTGTAGAATTGAGATGAGATTAGCCAGAACTTTTCGGTATGCGAATTATAAAGTATACATTTTTTTTTAATTATTCAAAATCGAGCATATTATTATTAAAATATTTTTTTTAGAAAATTTAATGTTTCATTTTTGTGTTAACAATTAAGCTGTAGCGCAATTTTTCAATCCTAAGCCACGATTATGCAAATTTCTTCGAGTGTGGAACGAGCGTAGTGTATCATAAATTAATTTATTTTTCACGGTGCTACTAATGCCCGTATTATTATTTTTAAAGAAATGTTGCCCCGGGTTATGGCCGTGATGAAACGGATATGCTCATAAAAAATAAAATTTCAGACAAAAGAATGTAAATATTGCGCAGGGTTGCCAGCTGTAAAAATAATCTGGCGCCATTTCACCGATGCTTTCGTATTGATTTCGCAATGGCAAATAATAAATATATAATGGATGTTCGCCTGTCTGTCCATTTGATGGATATTCGAAAGACAATGCATCATCGCGCAACACATTTTATGTCGTGTACTCAAAACACCCACGTCTTTCAAATAAACCAGTTACATTTTAACTATTTATTAATATAAATATTATGGTCGAGTGCCTTTTTTTATGATGCATCGGTAGAAATTTTCGTATTGTAATAATAATGATGTTATTGTGTCGTAATAAAAGCTGCGGGTCACCGGGTCGATCCGACATGTTTGACATATCAGTTCGAAATTGAAAAGATCACGGAGTTCAGTATGTAGATGTGCCCTTACATGGAATTATAATCCGATTGCGTAATTCAAAAATGAAAGTGTTGCCATGTTCCAACAATGCTTCTAATGATTGGCCGACCAGTAATTCCCAAACTACTGGAGATCAGCATGTTTATTAACACACAATTAAAATCATGCAAGTCCTTAGTTCTTCAAATCCCCTACTTCTTGTAAAGAGTTCTAGCAGTATTTCGCTATATCTTTTTTTTGTTTTTAATTTGTAGCAACGTTACTTTACTTTCCGCTGATCTTCTGGTCCAGCTTTGCTCGAGCCATCTCAGCTTTAGTCATAATTTTTCAATCTCATATCATTCCTTGCCATCGAGTCAATAGCACGCCGACAATATCCGATGCTTGTGTGCAGAACTTCAATTATCGGCGCCTGTGTGCGCCGCACAATCTTGCCATATAGACGGCGCCCCCCTGCATCTCTCTGAGAATTTCTATAAATATCAGTGTTTTATGTTTAATTCGTTTTGATTTGTAAATTTTGCCATATTCATGACGTTTTTAACAACAGGCTTTTATAACATATTTTGGCATTCCTTTAACATAGCATATTTTGGTCAGTATGATATCAATATAGTATCAATTCATTGTAAGTTTTTCTCATTAATATTGAAGAGTAGAAGGAGAAGACAATAGATAGATATCCACAACAAGACTCAACTATAATTTTTTTTTTTTAATTTTTGGGTCTCGTTTAAAAAGTCCGTGCTTTATTCAATATTAGAACCATTTTTAATGATGTTTATCTATCTCTCAGCGATTTCGTCATTACCTCCTCAAAATTTCGTCAACACCTCCTCAACCTCCTCGATTCTCTTTAGTCATTCTTCAAGAAAATCGATATATGGAAAATTTCGCATTTAATCGCAATTTTCTATATTTCGCAATTATATCGCATTTATCGCTTCTATCGCTTCTATGTCGCATTTATAGAAAATGCGATAATCACGTATCTCTACACATTATCAATGTCAAGATACGTCAGGAACAAGTATAAATCCAATCAAAACTATTGTGACAACTAAATATATAAATAGTCCGCGAAATAAAAAAAAAACAAATAAAATAAACGGATATTATTATTATCTATATATTAGGTAAGGCGGAAAGAAATGACATTTTTATGGTTTTATGATAATACTTAACTTAGTATAGATAACGCCTCAGAGAAGAGAACAAATGAATACCGAGGCAAACCCTCTCCTACTTGCCTGGACACAGTCGAGAGGGTAAAATCCGATACCAACAAGGTAGAAGATGTACGTCTAATGCCAGCAATGGCCAAGAGAGGGAAACTCTTTTCAAAAAACCGCATATTAAGACGGCTCGGGTCCCCGCGGCATGGACACGAAAGGGAAGCTTTCACGTCGCGTGTTGAGACTCAGGTTCCTTTGGCCTCGACTACCATGCGAGAGTTTGGTAAGGCCCATGCCCTCAGCGAGTGAGAGCCTTGTGGCTGGCAAATGATGATGATGATGATGATGAGATCCGACTAGTAATTCATAGTGAATTATACCCAAAACATCCCCCTAAATACAAAAGGAGTACCTTTGCCAGTCGATGAAAGTCATTGCTTTTTTCTCCTCGGACTAGTGTAGTAGTATAGTAGGACCTACTCCTCATCCTCAGTAGCAATCCTTCGAAAAACGATCGGTTCTATATCTGGACATTAAAAAACGATGGACGGTGGATGTTCTGAGACTTACTCTTTGCTTATTTTTCGCTGCCTTTTAAAATTATTATTCACTCTCCTCCATCCTATAAAAAAAGACTTCGGATTATAGGATAATTTCTTATGTATTTTACCCAAATTAGTTTAAGGTTTTTCAATTTTATTTTTTGATTTAAAGAAAATCAGTAAATCAAACATTCCCATTTTTTTTAAACCGCCGTTATATAAATGTACGTTATAGGGGGGTTTACTGTAGTCTCCATAGATATCTCAGATGGTCTGGGTAGCTTCGTTTGCTTTCAATCCTTTATCAAATAAAAACTACATAACATACCACAAATATGTCACTCCAATCTCTGGGCGTTGCTCTTTTTACTATAGGCAAAATAAAATAAATATCAAAATATAAATATTACTGGTAGCAGACTGGTTTCAAAGTAATGCAATGAAAAGTGACATTTCTTTCCGCGTTACCTTATAAATAGACGCTTTAAACGCGGGGCTGTGATATGAAAAAGTTGGGGTATCACTGGTATTTTATTCAATACAATATTATTCAATTAATTTGCAACAATGTCATGGTCGATAAGCCATTGTGCACTTATGACACACGATTTGAGACGAGCATGATTTTTGTTTATTCGGTATTATATCTGAATGAGTGTGGTAAAATTACATTTGCACAATATTGCGAATGTAATTGCATATAATTGCATTATGCGACGAGACAGAGATCTCAATAATAAATTTAAATTACACGAGCATAATGAACTAATGCGATTAAAATGAATTTCGAGCCAAAGACAGATTATATAGGTTGGCTCGGTCGAGCGGGCGAGAGTTAAGGAGCATGCTCGCCAATTATCCGCCATACCGGATTCGAATTCAGCGGGCTTTAACGTTTTTCGGTGACGATATCTTCGCTAATTTTCGCAACGCGTGTTTTTATTGCGCGATTAGAGCGCATTATTATTACAACGACATCATTACGACAATTGTTGCATATTCAATCGGACCGCTATTTGTGAAATTCAGGTATTTGCATTGTGAGAAAAAAAAATAACAATTTCGCAAACGTGTTCTGCAAAATTAACACTATAATCCGTTGCAAAAAAATATGTATAATGTCGAACGTCGTGAGAATATAGTGCAACGGCCGATTTGAAACGTTTCGGCGGACCCTTTTTGCGAGATGAGGCGCACTTCTCATTGTCTATGGCCGTTGTGCAATGTTGGTAACAATGCGCGCGCATCTTTTTATTTCAGGTTGTACGCTATTGTCTATGGCGGGTTCACCCACATTCACACGGTTATTGTTATAATGTTGTTTAATAACAATTTACCATTTAAATTACACATGTACAAGATTGTGTTTACGAGGTGTGATCACGCCTTGTCTTGGTGGTTTTTGTTTTTTTTTTATGGATTCAGCCCGATTTGGCCATAACTCAGTTAAGAACGGTTCAAAAATTTGCATATAAAAACAAGAGATATAATGAGGATTCAATGATTAGTTTATATGTACCTTTAATTGTATCACCGTAGAAGAAATTGCTGTAATAAAGCAAAAAAGGCTTTAAAGAATATTTTTAAATGAAGCCGCTCCTAATTATCTGGCGTCTGTGTGCGCAGCACAATCTAGCCATATGGCCGGCGCGCCCTTGTCTCTGATACATTACATACTTAAATGTTTAAGAGTACCCTTCACTGCTTGAAGTAATTTTCTAAAATATCTTCAATAATCTCAGGTTGAGTGTCTCGATAATCAAGAAAGAATCTCAAGTGAAGAGGAAGGCGTAGAAAATAAGGCATTTTGTCCAGAAGCCATAGTTGGCGTAATAAATACTATCCTTGGATCTCCCTGAATCATCATAAAACAATCTCCGAGTAAATATAAAGGAAGCATTCTCTGCCAGAGACCAAGGAGCATCAATAAATATACTTCAAAAATATAATGAAATATTGTACTTAAGATATTGATACAGCAGAGTTCACATGATTCTAAAAGCCTCAGTGGACTTCTTATGGATTTGGAAGGTCGCGGTGTTATGGCTTAACCACTTCTGTGGTCAACCTCTTGGAAAAAAGTGGGTAATTGTTCCCGAAAGTCAAATTACGACACGTGTCACTCAACGCGCGCGATGCGATCTCTAGACTGGTGAGGGAATGACCCGAGCTGGATTCGGGCAAATCACTATAAAAAAGTTTCGTGTACGATGTGCCCGAATCCAGTTCGGGCAAATCACTGTGTCAGCAAAATACCTACCCGAATTGTATTCGGTTAAATCACACAAGGGGTTAAGTTAACCGCTACTGAATTTAGATAGTAAGTGGATAGGCAAACCTCCTGGCGGAATCTATGAGTTCTAATTAATTCTTTATGACTATGAAAGGGATATATATTAGATCTTGCATTGCGTAAACGTAACAGTTAATTTGAAAGAATATAAGTGTAATCGGCACGTGCGTAGTTATGATTATCAATAATAAACAATACCCTCTAAAAATTTTATGATTTAGAATTAGGAAATTTTAAGCGATATTTTTTTCAGTTTAATGAATTCATATTTAATATTTTTCAATTTTTCCTCTACTGGCGCACCTAATCTTTCGGCGCTTGTGTGCGCCGCACAATCAGGACATATGGACGGTACGCCCTTGCATAAATGAGTATGGGTGAATAGAAGGATCATTGAAGATTGGTTCAAATCTACATTTTTTAAGAAGTAAGAGATTGTCACGGAAAGCGATGCCGTTATTAGATAATGCTTCTCACTTATTATCTAATAACGGCTATATATATATATATATATTTTTAATGAACCGGCATTGCCTCACTGGCTTTCTTAACGCCTTTTAAAATAAAGATGATGAATTGATTAAATGCGATACAAGGTGTAACTCAACCTTGGTAAAAAAATAGTATCATATTTTTTTTGGATTCTAATTTAAGTTGATACAGAAAATATTAACTAATTAGAATACGTTTCATGTAATCCATGCATTCAATAATTAAGCGATATGGATATTATAAATGTTTTCAGAGGCGCGGCGTCCATATGGCCAAATTGTGCGGCGCACACAAGCGCCGGATAATTGAGATTGCACTGTATATTAGTTTTCATATGGATTGGTATAGATTCTGATATATTTGTGTAACTTTTAATCCGACCCTCGTTATGTTTGATCTTGATTACCGGTCATGACCATACCCAACAGCCATAAAGAGAGATATCATCGCGGCTTGATCGATCAATTAGCCATCAGTCTCGTGTGCAGCAGAGACGAGTCTCTCGGTCGCGTGGCTCGGTTCTCACGGCGTCGTTCAGAGCAGCGCGGCACTTTCAAATTAGTGCCGGCCAAATGCATAATTTTTTTGATAATAATCGCGATTAGTGGTGAATATGAAAGTTGCCAAAACGGTGGGAGTTTGTGGTGGGAATATTTGCGCGGTTGCGTCACTCCGGGTGGCTCCGATGGGCCGCCGAGATCGAAAGTGCAGCTTTTTGTGCACTTTCACACTCCACTTTTGACGTTTTGTCTCGGGAGAAATTATCATTTATTTTTTTTATTATTATCGAAGAATAAAAAAATAAATAATAAACGACGATGACCTTTCGGTATCGCGGATCGGATTAGTATCCAGCGTCGTGATTTATGGCACAATACGTTATTGTCAATGTGGAGAAACGAAAGTCTTTCTTTTATCTGGACAAAGAGCTCGAAAACACGGAGAAATTATTGCGATTAGTTCTGGATTATATCTTTGCTGTATGAATTTGGCTGAGAAATACTGGTTTGCGATTATCAGATGACAATTGATCATGGGTACACATTTTACATCCATAAACATGATATATCTTTAAACTTTCAACTAGTATAATATGGCAATCATTATAAATATCAATATGATTCGGAATTTTATTGAAATGATCATTAAAGGACTTGAGTAAAAGTAAAAAGTTTAAAGTAAACTTTCGTCTCAATATATTTATTTATAAAAGTCTTCTTTTCGACTAGTTTAATTTTCAACATCTCACCATTTTAATCTTATTAAAAACTGTTTCTCATTTTCCTTATGGTATTTTAATTCCATTTAAAAAAAAAACTCTACGATATTTAATCGAAATACTCGTACAAGTGGTTTTAGATTTTTTATATATTGCGGAAACGTTTTTCTCTTAAAGTGTGCTCCATGGACCTGAAGAGAAAGTGATTGGGAGGAGCAAGGTCTAAGGAATATGAAGGATGTGGCAGAACCTCTCAGTTTAACTCCTGGATTTTATCTTGGGTCATTCTTGCTTTATGAGAGCGTTCATTGTCGCGATGAAGAATTATTCCTTTTTTGGTAAACAAAATTGGACGTTTAATTTTATTGTCGTAATGAATTATTCCTCTTACATCCCACCAAATGCATAAAATAACCTTTCGGAGTGTTAAACCAGGCTAAGGGTTTCGGAACGAGAGT
Organism: Philopotamus ludificatus; assembly: GCA_022495035.1. NCBI lineage: Eukaryota > Metazoa > Arthropoda > Insecta > Trichoptera > Philopotamidae > Philopotamus > Philopotamus ludificatus. The sequence continues at coordinate 89,339 of JAGXCT010034585.1, forward strand.
TTGATTCGAAGAGAGCCATTGCTTTTTTCGACTTATGTTATCGTCAAGAATCCATTTCTCATCTACATTTACCATTTGGTGTAAAAAAAGGACGAATTCTTTGTCTCGACAACAAAGAATTGCATTTGTTTCTCCATTTTTTGGCTATCTACTTAAACTGTTAGACTCTTTCAGACTCTTAAATCTCCATAGTCTACAGTTACATGTAATTCAAAAATATTTAGTGGACTTTAAAAGACTTACACTAAAATTAGAGAATTTAATCAAATGATACTGTCTCATTATCTTAGTCGTCAGATTTTTTTCTTCAATCATTATTATTTATAACTCGCTTTTTAGATACTTTTTATACCAAAAAAATATCTGGTGACGTCTCTGTCAAGAAACAGTATTTTCATGACCTTTCTTAGGCAGGGAAGAAGACTGATTGATCTAGACGACGTAGTTCGAGGAAAGCAAGTCACGCTCCCCTGGTTTTTTAATAAGAATAATAATGGATTCCTTCTTAGAGGTTTTTTAAAGCAATATTTCGAATGCCATCGGGTCCTGGGGCTTTTCTAGCTACAGATATTAGTGATTCGGGTTATCGCTGAGAGCGCTCTCCGATAAACCAATAAAAAACCGCAACATTATAATCCACCACACCCCAACCTCGACACATTACCTCGGCGATAAGGGTCAGCACCGGTGGTGTGAAAAATATGATCAGAGTATCCGAAATTTTCCTTTTCCTTCAACTTTTTCCTCTATGATTGTCTACAGGCGTGATGTGTCGTGTTTTAGAATAACAAAGATGCGAGAAGAAATTCTTACATTTTATATTAACTGAGTGGTTCATCCTCTACATTTGCAAGACTTTGTTCTATCAGAATAATACTATGCTTTGGTATAATTGCACGTCTCTGATTTACATAAGAGTGATTCTGAGCAATGTTATTAAGATATGATCATAAATATTTTTTTCTAACAGTTTGAATAACCGGCCATACAAAACAATTATAAATTTAATAGTTTCGTTTAAATTAATCAACGCAGCTACATCTTAGGATAGACATAATAGTGGTTGAACGAGATGTCAAAGATCGGTTCAAATACCCGTCATTTTAATTGAATCATTTATAATTCATTATACACTTCATCAGGGATAACAAATCTTTTTTACTTTAATATAGTATTAATAATAGTTGGCATACATTGAATAAGATTATAGAGGTTAGAGCAATTGAGGAGTCCGAGTAATCCCGATGGGATACGAGCTCGTCCGATCGGTCACGGCTACTCCCGTTCCGGCCAAGTCACAATACCCCAATTCGGTACGTATTACGGTCATTTTACGGTTTATTTATAATGCACAACTGTTACGTTTGCGATTGCGGTAGCCACGGCAAAGTTCATTGGGTATGATCGCCGTTGTTGTGGTTAGCTGCGTGGCCATTGTAACGAAACCAAAAGTCATCAAAGCCGCTTTGTATATCTGATGGAACTATCAATAAAAAAAACTCCATTGTTCTCCGAATTAATTGATTAATGAATCGCAGATAAATCGATTGCAAGTGATTGATTAATTATTGTGTTTTTTTTTAATTAAAAATGCAATTGTGCAAATAATTATTTTGTTGCAACGACTTGAATATGCCTGATAAAAAATGGCTGTACGAATGCGGCAGTGTACGTCTTTCATTATGCTATTCTCTATTCACTTCCTGGTAGTCTGCATCGTCGGTGCACTCTCGGAGATAGCCACCGTACCATCCGAACGTGTGTCGGTTGCATAAACAAGGAGATATGCAGATAGAGAGCAACTCTCTTGCTCTCCAATCCGTTTACGCATTCCACATTCCGATTGTCGGCGTCCAGAAGCGTCCACGCGCGATAATTTCGGAAAATTGATTGTCAGTGGGTGGAGATTGGCGTCGTTAATGTCGACTCGATGTCTTCGAGAGGCAGCTGTAATGAAAGGTTGTGGGCTTTGAGCCCATTGTCGGGCAACACCCAGACCTCCGAGGCAGGACGACCTCTGACCCAGACAACGCATCGTCACGCAACACGGCGCATAAATTACTTCCGAAGGAGAAACCGCACTCTTACTTTAACACTTGAATAAATTTTTGATCGGCAACGGATAACACTGTCGGCCGTGTAACCCGGGACATTCCTCCGCTGTGAAGTCCTCGATTCTTAGCGTGCATCGTTTTCTCATCTCAAAAATATATATAACTTAGATGACGACAGTTCGTGCGCTTAATATGTATACATAACATTGAATTGCGATTCTAATGGATCGTTTTTTTTTATTCTCGATTGTATCTGTGCCCCTGTAATTTCTTCACACCTCGGCCAGGAGCCCCAGCCTCTTGCCAAGGACCGGCTAGCGGTTTCCCAACATCTCGTGATGATACGGCACACGATACCCGCCGCGGCTACCGTGAAGCGTTGATTGATCGAGCGTAAAGTATGCGAGCTCGTGTCGAGTGAAAGGGATCGGAATGCGTAAATCAGTATCAGTACGCAATCGGATCATCTCGTGATTCTGTAAAAGTCGACCGGGATGTGACTGATTTATATGTGACTTGATCAGTGGCTGTTCGACGCTTACGCTTATCTTATTGTTGAATGTCGGTAAAACGACAAATCGACGACGATTCCGCACCGACAATTGCGTCCACGACCAGTAGCGCGCCGAAAATCATTTATATTTATTTTATTTTATTATTTAAAAGCCCTTCTAACTCGAAGCGAGTCTTTCCCATCTGGAGGATATTACACGATCTCTGGCGGTCCTGTGACTCTTCTATCCGCCTCCCAAGCACCAGCAGAAGCGCGTCCGTCTCAACCCTGAGGCCAGGACTGCGATGGTTGTCCTCCAGGTTAACTAGGTTCCTCGAATACGGGTCATGTCGTCATCCATAAGTCGGGGAGCTGAGCTATCGGAGAGAGCCATTGCTTTTTTCGATTTATGTCATAGTAAATAATCCATTTCTCATCATTGTTTACCGATGCGTTGAAAATGTGACTGTACAGACGTCCTTGGAGATTTGAGTCACTGCGATAATTCCTCGAGGGCTAATCGAGGATCCGACCCGACTGATGTCATCATCAAATTTAAATGCCTCATTTAGATTACTATTTCCCGATTTAAACATTTAAAATCTTAATTGACATCTACGTGCTGTCAGCACTTCGCCACAAATGTATTTAAGACTTTAAGTGGCCTTGCTAGCCCTGGTTGAAAAAAAGTAGCATACAATGTCTTATGTGTTCTTCGTCTATTCCTGGCTTCGAATTTTACCCCTACCAAAAATACATTTTTGTATTTGGATCGGATTATAATAATAATTATATTTAATATGTCGATTTAAAAAAATCTAACTCATTTTATTAAAATATATTGTAAAAATGTTACCTTTTGGTGTTCCTAATTTTCCGGCGGTTGTGTGCGCCGCACATTCTAGCCATATGAACCACTACCCGCGACGAATGTAAACAGCGTATTACATAAATATACCCAAAATAATTCAATTATATATTAAAGCATCTGGTCAATTGAGATTTCGAAAATATGCTTACTTTCATACCAAAAAAGTAAAAATCGTAAAAATGTTGTAATAGCCATTATTATAAATACCAAAGCATACTGTTTTTGGAAGTGTCCTCTTTCATTAATATTTCAAGTCAATTATTATATTACAGACTAAACGGAGGATCTATCATATGAGTATTTATTTAAATATTTTAATGCACGAATCATCTCGAAATCCACTATTGTCTAAAAGAATAATCAAAAATCATTTTTATTTCATTTATTTTTAATTATTCCAGATTAGAAAATGATTTTATGTACTTTGCGATGATCAATATTTAAATTTATCTAATCAAATGGTTTTAGACTAGTTAGGAGCATTAAAAAAATATAGACAAGGTTAAATTTACTTATTTTCTAAATACAATTTGGTATCTGCACATTGCGCTTTTTATTTGTTGATTAATTCATATTTAGATTAAATTATCTCTTCTCACCAGTAGAACCAATACACCCAGGGAAGGAAAACCCTAAAATGAAGGTCTTAGTTATGATACTTTTGCTGCCTCTTCCTCCTCACTAAGGGACCTCTCCTTTGTAAAGGTCCTTACCATAATTAATGGATTGCTATTACACAACAAGGTCAATGCTAGCTGTGACTCGTCACGCTGGAACGCATAGAGAAGAAGAAAGCGAATGCCGTAGGCGTAGATTTTATCTTTAAGGTATCCCCACAAGAAATAGTCCAGTGGCGTCAGGTATGAAGAACGGACAGGGTATTCTATTGGTCCATACCATCCGTTTGAGAGATCCTCATCAAGACATGCTTTTACATCACGATGATAGATGGCGTGGAGGTATTCCGTCTTGCTGAAAAAAAGACTTCCCGAATGCGTGATAAAACAGAGTATTGCAGTAAATTCAAGTAATACATTTTTGCGACACTCTGTATTTGTTATGCGTGATTGACGACCTGAATCACTCTGTGATGCTAATCATGCATTGCGTAGAAATAAAATAAATAAATAAAACATTTATGTAAGTATCCAATAAACTGGCAATAACTGCGTAACTGTCTTTAGCGAAATGAAACAGTTTCTTCACTCCAATGTCGATTCTGGTGCGGATGTTCTCTAACCACTACTACTTTTTATTACATAGCCACTGTGTGCTCTATTTGGCCTTATTATTAAGATATTCAGGATATCTCGGTCATTTTATATCGAAGCTCGTTCGCGTGTGCTTTTTCTTCCGCCAAATGCGAGGACAGGTGCTCTCAAGGACTCTCCGGTAACCAGAGCTATCACTCTACTTAACCACTTGGCCGAATATGTGGATTTATTGGAAGTCAAATATAGCCATTTCGTTGATCTTTTATGTGAGATTTTATAATTTTATTTAACGGAAACTAATGACGGTTTTTGTTTTATTCCGTTTTTTAACATATAGTACTTTTTATCATTATTTACACATTATTTTCTTTATTTCAATATGTTTTACTTTTTTTCATTTTGTTGTTATTTTATATCTTAATTTATGTATTTTGTTTTTTTTCTGACTATTCTATTTATGTTTTTATGCGTGATTGGCGACCTGGGTTATTCTGTAATGCCAATCACGCATTGTCTTTAAAATAAAACAAAAAAATAAATAATGTGAAGATTTTGCTCATGTGCACCAAATCTAAACGCCAGGTTGATGAAACCCTCCTCATATAGTTTGGTGGGTTTTGACTAAAACAAAATATCGAGGGCCTGATTGACTTGCTCATCATTAATGAAAGTTTTTCCATTCAAAAAATTCTGTAAGGAACAGAAAAAGTAGTAGTCCGTAGGAGCAAGATCTGGAGTGTAGGTCTGGCGTTATCGTTTAACAGGATAACGCCTTTTCGATTGACGAGTGCAGGACGCTTTTCCCGTAGTTTTTCACGAACTCTTTGCAGCTGCTGAACCTATGTTTCGGCAGTAATCGATTCGTTGCGCTTTATCAGCTCGTGGTGGATTATTCCTCGACGATCCCATCGTACACACAATAAAGTTTTCTTGACATGAATGTTGTCTTTTGCGGATAATATTTTCATAGGTGATTTCCATTTTTCATCGCCTGTCATTATCCTTTCCAAAAAAGGCTCGATTTTATGCCGCAAGAGGAGACTTGGGGCAATAGACATTCGGTCTGCCTTATTTCGGTCACTGAGATTATGTGATACTCATATATACCTAACTTGTTGACTTTTCCCAAATTTTCCAGGTGGAGATAAACTATAGATTGTGACGCATTGAGTCTCTCTGCCAATTCCCCTATCGTTTGATGTGGATTTTTTTTCTATATCACATTTAAAATGTCGTCATCGAAGTCGGAAGTGCGACCCGCTCTTTGTTCATCTTTCAAAGACTCATCTGCCCGATCTGTTAATAGGCTTTCACCGTATACACTGCATATATTTTTGGCTGTCACTCTAGCACTAGTGCCTTGTTTGAATTCCCAAAGCATCATATGACGAATGTGCACTTTTTGATGACCTATTTAATGACCTGACCTCATCCATCCACATTTGTTTTTAGCATATTATTATTTTAGCTAATATTTGTTTTTTTTTGATTTCAGGTGAGTTCCTGTAATTTTTTTGACAAAAATATGAAGGTAAACCATGAGTTTATATTAAAATTAAATTATTGTAATTACCAATTAATATTCACGTAACGTCTGTGCGCAGTATAATTGTGCGCGAGCACACGTCTCTGGAGATTAACCCGATAGTGACGACACCGATTAATATTTTACTTGTTACGAAACCCGAATGTGACAGAAAAATAATTTTCCAATTGACGGCGTGCACGTTTCACCTCCCCAATTATTTTCCTTAGGTGCAATGTCAATTTTACCGAAACGCATGACAGGCCCAAGAAAGTTCATTTGAATATTAACATCATCAATTGGGCGCAAGTGATCGCTTTCATTAATAATCAACTAATCAATTGAAAAATTGAAAAGGGAAACTGCATTCGATGCTAACGAGATTAATTAGCTGCGCTATAAAACGATTATAATTAGCATCATATATTATCGTCACGATAACGACTTTCCAACTATGGCCGATAACGACACGTGATTGTTGGACGCGAAGGTCGAGGGTTGCGCAATTGCTTTCGTTTGTACGAATATTTTTTAATATTTTATTTATAGCATTGCGCATAATAAAATGCGGAATCTGTCTTTGTATCAGGACAACAATGCCGAGGATCTCCGCTCGCTTCCCGTCTGGTTGCGCAATTAAACAATCGCAATTAGCCATACGGTCGCTTCCTCGTTGCACTCGACGGCGATGGGAAGCAAATCTGCAGACACGTGTGACTGTTGCAGCATAATGACCGCCGGGTTACAAAGGGTTAACTCGGATATCGTTGCATTTTTCTTGTTTGCGCAGATTGCCGAGTGCGATTTCGCAAAATATATATAAAAAATGAGTATGGGAATGCGAGGGCCCTGTGGAGATGGGCGTTTATGTAAGAAAATGTGCAACGCTCGTGAAAGTAAATCACGGCACTCGAAGGGTTATATAATGACGGTGCGATATCAATTGAAACGTTTGTATGCACATATTTTATTAGATTGCATTGCATTACAAATGAATCGTGTGAATAAAATATTTGTGAACGTGGACGCATAAATAAGGCATGTCATGTCGTAT
>JAGXCT010034586.1:0-19551 GCA_022495035.1 Philopotamus ludificatus
AAACATATCGACATTCTAACAATCACATTGCCTTCAAAAGATGTCTCTGCATTTAAAAATATTATATTTATACATAAATAAATACGTAGTACCGTTTGCCGTGGCGCTGATGGTTAGACGATTTTGCGTGCCTGCACGCCGTGGCGTCTGTACGGTTAATACGTCAACATTTTGTTAAAAACATATTTTAAAAGACTATTGTCAATCAAAGGTCATTGACTTTTGTTTCGCGTGGTATTACATATTTACAAGCTATGTAATTTTACCCTAAAAACTTGGCTGTAGAAAATGACGGTGTAGAAGGAAGCATCGTAGAAAGGATTGTCTCACACGCAGCTCTATACCAGGGAGCGCTATAGGAGGGTTGACTTTGACGAGCGTTGATCTATATATGTGTTTAATCGTTTTATATATCCTCTGAATTGAATTAAAATTTCTAGAACCTCTTCTTCTCAAAATAATATCTCTCTCAGATCTTCACGTGCTTTCTGCTACAGCCTAAATAGTTTTATTTTTAAGTCGCTTTAATTCTTCAATCCTCCCCTTCAAATCCCTCTCATTTGTCCATTGTCTGTTTCATTGTTTTATTTATTTCAAAATATTTTTTTCGCGGTGGTTTACATTTACAAATCTCACACAAAGCTGTTTACTTAAATAAAAATAAGTGTCACATAACAAAAGATAGTAAAGCCCTAGGATCAAAAATTTAACCACCGTGTTAAAAGAGAATCGGATCCACAAACAAACATATAATACAACCGGAAAGAAATCCATTTTTTTGGGTCTTATTTGAGAGCTTAATAATAAAATAAAATATATGACACAAAAAAGAAAGCCGAGGAACAGTACTATAAAAAAAAAAAGTTATTTATTTCACCGTGTTCAGTACAGATTGATCTCAAATAAGGCAAAAAAAATGGATTTATTTCCGGTATACCTAATATATCAAATTTAATGTATAATATGTACATATCTTTCCATTTTTATTATGTATAATACACAATCAATATATTTTGATAATTTTTAATTCGTATAATCGTTGATCTGGATGTTTTATCATCATCCGGTTGGAATGAGAGTATATGCTACCGACCAAAACGGGGAGCGCTTTTCCGCATTTTCCACCGATTGTTTCGTACGGTAATTAGTGCTAATTTAATTGTTCCCGCGAGGACCCTCGAAAAATAATTGCCTTTTATCCTGTTACCTGCGCCGAATTGTTCGCCTTATTCTTTGCTTAATTTTTACATAGCAACGGGAGAAAAAAAGGTTTTCGCACAAAAACCCCTATGTCATCATTTTTGCTCCATGAATCTTGTATGTGGCCCTACCCTCGCCGGTCATTTCCATCCATATTTTCATTCCTCCGAGGTCCAATTCTGTTGTGGGATCAAGCCGTAATCTACTCACATCCGAACTGGGACGTGATCCGAATCCCGAGGATCTTACGGGTTACAATCTTTCGATTAGGAACATGTTGTATGGTGTCCCCTAAGTGTGATGCCTTCGGGTTCTATTGACTCAACATTCAATAAGCAACTGTGGTAGTATTAACACTTGTCTCTTGAAATACGATACCGTAATTGATTTTTTTTTCTATGTCGCATCTATGGTAACTATCGAAAATCGAACCATAATATAATATAAACATTAAAGTATTTTTTTACGTCTTATATTGAAGTTAAAATGGTATTTCTAAGTGAATGCTCAATATTTGATAAAGAAGGTGGATGCTGTAGAACTTCCAACTGTGATTGTGCAACTATTTTTTTCTTATGTGATCCTTGCTGCGTATGACCTTGTGTTTTTATATTCAGTAGCGTGCCGACAGTGTCTAGCGCCTGTGTGCAGAACTCAATTAGCGTCTGGTCTGCTTAAAAAGATGAACATTCCCTCTTGGCGCCCCTAATTATCCGGCGCTTGTGTGCGCCGCACAATCTGACCATATGGACAGCGCACCTCTAGTTATATTGCAGTATACGTCCTCAGATATTTACCAGTTTCTCCTTTAATTTTTCTAACTAAACACAATGAATTCCAACTGCAACTGTTTATTCAAGTTCTAATCATTTGTGATGAATTTCGCCTTAAATATTCAACAAAACACAAAGGACTATATTTTTCAAGGTTAATGATAGTCGAAGGGTTGAAACTTATATATGATTTGAAAAAACCAATTGCTTTTTTCTCTTGGGGTTGTTGTACAGCACTTTTCATCACCAGTAACAATCTGTATCTTACCTAGACAAGAGCTACGAAAGATGGTTATCCTTCTTCCAGTGCCGTAATTAAATTCCTTGTCTATATTTTTACCGATTCTTTTAAAATGGTCTTGTACTACTGACCAGGAATAGCCAAGATGTTGTGATAATTCGTTTATGGTTTTGCAAGGGTCGGATTTCGCCAATGAATTTAAAGCAGCATCATCCAATTTTAAAGATCTTCTTGATCTTTGTTTAATAGGCTTAATTCAGTTTTAAGACGTATTCATAAAATTTCCAAGATGATCTAAATCAGTATCCAGCAAACTGCGCCCCGCGAGCCACATGAAGCTCATTGGCTATCTACTTTTTCTCAACTATCAATAAATGACTCGAGCCTCATCACACCATAATTATCATTGTCTGTTAAAACAGTTAAAGATACACCTTAAAAAAGAAAACGATTTTTTTTCAATGTTTTTAATTTTGAAAGAGAAACCTTAAAATTAATTTTCCAAGCCGGTGATAATTTTTTGTCAATAAATAAGATTGGTGTAAAATAAGATCTAATACAATGCTACTCAAATTGTTTACATCTTAATTTAAACGTTGAAATTTTAATGAATCCAATATTTGTATTTGTATTTGAAGTTTGACTCTCAAAAATAATGTAAATGATTGAACTAATGATATTTGTATTTTTTGACTAATGAGTTTGGCTAACCCTGGTTGTGATAGCTTCTTTTGGCTTTAATTCTTTATTGAATAAAAATAGCTTAAAAAATAATAAATGGGTCTACCCTGGCCTTGACATATGACATACAAAGAATAAAAAAAAAATCAAAATAGGTTTCAAATGATACCAAATTATATATATTTACTCGACGGCAGTCGATAATAAACTGATAAATAAATTCCACAACAAAAAAATGCTATTTCTTTTCGGCATACCTTATATTAAACATATCCGGCCAAGCGAAGCGCACGCATTTGATTTGCACTCTATAGTCGATTTCAAATACTTTATTATTTTTTCTCATTAAAAAAGCAATGCAATTGTTTTAGATCATCCTTCTACGATAACGTGTGGAAGTTTTTAATTGAGATTCATTCTGACTTCGGTCTAAAAATTTATTTTTTTAAGTGCAAAAATCATGAAATCTTTATTCTGTGCTAGAAAAAATATATTCCTATAATAATATTTTGCATACAATGGCTAGAAAATTCCAGAAAATATAATAACAAATAAAAGTTTCGTTTAAATCATCATCTCTATCCAAAAAGCTACTCTCGATAGGGAAAACTAAAGAAAACTCGTCAAAAATACTCCTCAAAATCGGCAGAAGGTTTTCTTTTCTGCTAAATTGATATTTGATTTAATTAGACAAGAAGGCTTTTATATAACGCCGTATAGATGAAGCACTTCCTTTGTGTAATAAATAGTATGGGGTGCAATTATACGACATGGGGTAGGTGAAATTATCCTGATTTTCTATAGCATAATGGATTAAAAATAACAGTCTGAAAATCATTGCTGAATTCATTGCTGAGTCATTATTTGTGATGACAATATTAACAAAAAATATATTTTTTTAAATGTATGAATTAGTATTACAAAGGGTTTGGAATTAGATTAAAAATAAAGAGGTCCATAAAATATTTAATGTTTATTAATATTACTTAAAATCAGAGTTGATATCCTTTTTTTCTTGTAAACATGTTTATGAAAGAATGGTCTAGTATTAGGGTAAAATAATTGGTATTTATTTCACGCGATTTCTCGGTAAAACATGATTATAATGCAGGAGTATGGGGCGTGCGCTTCACTTGGCCCGGATGTATATATTTTTCATCTCTCCGATACCATATAGATTATTAAAACGGATATGCTTTTCAGACATTTTCTTTACATGTTTACACAACACAATTTATTTTAATAATCAATTACTGACGGAACATACCTTTCATTAAATTTGATTTAGTTTATCCTGGTGATTTGCATAAAAATTCGTTTAAAATAAGTTCCCGGGGAAAAGTTTAAAGAGGGACCTTCTCATACAATATATATTTTTATTAGGTTCAGATGTCTCCAGATGAAAATTTTATTTCAGCGGGCGGAAAAAAAATATGAATGAAATTTAATATTTGACTTCATTTCCGAAATGGCGTTCTTCAGTACTCCGACTCCCTTTTGTCGTTGATTTGAGTTATATTTTTTTTGCGAATTTAAAAACGTACAACATCTCTCATAATGGCCCCCCATACAATCTGGCGATATTCTCTCGAAAAAAAAATATGTATTCCTCCTGTATAATCATTTTAATTGTATGCAATTATCCAGCAGCAGCAGCAGCCACTCCAAGTGCCGCAGGAGGCCGAGGGCATAGAAGAACCTCCATCTCCTCGTCCACTGTTGAGAGCCGCATCCATATGCACCTCGGATAATGACGTTAGTGTTGCACTTAATTCCAGTCGATGTACTCAGCTGGCTATTTCTCTATTACGCTTCTTTCATCTATCTTCTTCTTCTGATCAATGATAATGATCTATTCTTCAGTTTTGTTTTCAGAATACTTCAGGACTGACGCTGCTCTCTCCGCCCTCGTTGGGCAGAAGACGGTCTTCGGTAATGTTCAGTGACGTAGTCGTTCTGCATGGAGCGGAATGTCAGGTCGGAGGAACGGGAGGAGGAACAGGGCTGTCACCGCCAGGAGAGAAGAACATTTGTTCCAGCGAAAAAATGACCCAGACTGGTAAATCATCCGAATCTCCATATTTTTTTTTATATTATATCGCGGTTGCGATATTGCTTGCGAGACATCTGGAGTAATTTATTATTTTGCGAGATCCGTCCGTTTGAATATTTTTCATATGACGGTTGCCTGTCGAGTGTACAGGGTGTTTCCCAAAGAAACAAATCAATGCTTTAACCAAAAAAAAATAAAACAAATGGCGACAATCAATTTTGTATGCGAACAAATCTACGCTCGTCGAAAAAAAATATATCTGACCTGACAAAATTGCTTTTTTTGTTTTTCGTATATTTATATCTTTACAGAAATTTACTTATTGGACTACATACATAGTTAATAAATAAATAATTAAATAAGTACACTCTCGGTGCACCCAATTTTTCGGCACCTGTGTGCACCGCACAATCTGGCCATATGGACGGCGCGCCCCAGCCCCACCATACACAAAAAGGACCTTCTATATTGTTAGTTTTGGTCAAGGGGTTTAATTACAGTAAACCACCCCTATAACGTACATTCCTATAACGTCCCCAAATAACGTCAAAATGGGTACCACGTTATATGGGGGGGACGTTATAGGGGGTTAAGGTTTATAAGATAATATTTTTATGATTAGAAGTAAACCAGCGCAAATGACTCGACTCGCGCGATGAGCGATAGATATCCTTTAGTAGTTTGGCCGATGTAATCTTTCCGCAACTTTTGGGCAGGGAAGATCAACGCGACATTTTATTAGTTCATTTTCTAAAATATTTATATGAAAATTCTAATTAGTGTTTCAAGAAAATTACGGTATAAGGGGGATCGACGTTATAGGAAAAAACTTCCGCAAACGTTATAGGGGGGTACGTTATAGGAGTGTCCGTTATAGGGGGTTTACTGTAGTAATTAGAATATACAATTGGTGCAAAAATAAAAGTGTGCATTTCCAATCCACTTAGTCCATGGCTCGGCCCGTGAGACTGAGGGCCACTGGTAAGTTTGAAGGTTTCCACTTTATGCTCGTCTTGGTGAGTATCTTGGGCTACCTTGACGTGCACTCCGGGTATAACGACGACAATTATTACGTGCAATATTAAGTTAAAGCGATATTCACCTAAGTGAGTAATGGTGTAGGGTATTAAGGGTTTGGTCCCGAAATAAGGCAACTATGTCAGCGTGGTCGATTGATCTTGGAGCATTTCTGACTACGTTGAAGATCTCTTCCCTATCTGGATTTTAGCTCGGGCTCTCCCTTAATACATGTTCCGATGTTCGTTCCTATCCTCCACATAATTTCATCTGGTATCTTCACGTAGACCAAGTTAGGCTATTTTAGCGTTAAAGGTACCGTGTCCAGTAATAAATTGCGAAGTGAAATGGTTTTGGAGTATTTATTCCATTTCGATTCGTCGCGACAAGTTGTGGAAGAATTTATACTCAATACTGCCGGTTTGGTCTGTGTCTCATCTCCGCTGCCATGCTTCAAGGGCTGCACCCATGGCCCGTTTCCGCAAGATAAATTTACCTGACCCTTTATCACATGTGGGAGCACGGATAAATGACGTCTTTATCATCATGGGGGACCACCAAGGTATCTTTGCCTCGGGAGCTTAGCCAGATAGCGATTCTCACCTACGCCTCCAGATATAGTGAAACCTAGCCTGCTAGGATCGGGAAAGGTAAGCTGTATGCTCTCAGAATCTCGCTCCATAGATAGACATGGTCACAAAAATCGCTTGGTAATAAATTCTTGTAGCCAAGGCCCCAACTTAAGCCTGCTATTCTAGTGAAGCACCTTAGTATATGCTGGGCTCTCTCTATCACGTAGTTTATATTCGTTAGCATTACTAGGTTCCTATCAAGGATTACACCTAAATATTTGCCGCTGGGCGCAATTTTAATGTTTGGCTCCTTCAAGAAGCTGATATATAGAGATAAGGACATCTGTACTCTTGTTGCTGTTCCCAGGATCCAATGCTTTCAAATATATTCAATCATATCACGCGTGTTACCTCCGATCAGCACTACGATGTCGTCGGCGTAGTCTATGATCGAGCAACCCTCCGTAACGTTAACGGATAAGACATTGACAAACTGGATGTTTCACAGTAAGGGCCTCAGTACTGAGCCCTGGGGGCATCCTATCGTAATCGGCGAATAGACTAGCTGGTCTCCAGCGTAGAATAGCGCCGCTCTTTCGCTAAAGTAGCTGGCAATCACAAAGTATAAGTCTACTGGGACGTTTCTTTGTATAAGCAAGCCACCCGACACTGTCGAAGGCACCGGGAATATCGATCGTATAATTTTGACTGATATCTTTCAGGTAATTTAAAGCATGCTCAGTGGATAGTTGATCGGAACAGTGGGGAATGGGAACAAATTACCTCTCGAGGGTAATTGTTCGGAAGGCCATGGGATCAGTTCTTAGTCGATTACCTTTTGGGATGATAATGAGCTTGCCCATATTTCGACATTTTGGAAAACGGTCATGTTTGAGACAAAAATTAAATAAGTATGGTGTACTTGCTCCAATGATTGGTCTGGAGTGTTTTATTATGCTTTTCATTAGGCAATCGATGCTTGGGGCTTTCTTAAGTTTAAGTCTTGGGAGAAGGTGCTCCATTTCATCCACAGTGATGTCCGGAAACGTATCATTCCGAAGGACGACTCTACATGCCACTTACAACCGTTAATGGAATTATCTTTCTCAAAATTTAATGACGCATAAATGCGTCATTGGCTCTGAACGATGGTTTTGCAAATGACGCATATTTAAATCATCGTCCTGTAACTATAATATTTAAAATATGTTTTATGGTGAGTACAGAGATATATGATATCGATATAACAATAGTATATTATAGTTTTTTATTTTTTTTTCTCATGTATTATTATGTGTTATGCGTGATAGGCGACCTGGGTCATTCTGTAATGCCAATCACGCATTGTCTTTATAAATAAATAAATAAATATAATATAATAATTCTCTAAAACTCATTACAAATTATCGCAAGATTTCAACGCTCATTGTGCGATAATGCTGCAAAGGTTTGGTTTGACTTTTGTACTTTTCTATGATTTCAAGAGCGAACCTATATTTTTGTAACTAATTTCTGGTAAAATAAAATCCCTAACGAGTGTAGAAAATTGACTTGATTTACTCAAACGCGTAGATAATAAATAAAAATAATGATGGATTTTTTTATAAAAATATCAAATTATGAAACTTGTGGTGCGATATTTTTTGGATTTTTTTTTCATTGTTCTTTTATTTTCGATAATATAATTTAAATGATTTTATTAATAACATACTTGTACTAGTTAAGAGTTATGACAGGACTATTCGTTGAATAATTTTACACATAGCATTGACGGCAAAAATATGAAAAGTAGATATTTTCTTCGCAGGAGACGGGAACATATGGCAGAGCAATCAGAGTCCCAACGTTACTAACGCAGATCTGGGACTAGGAGATGCGGCTATGACATGTCAAGAGCTTTTGGCCCTATCCGGTGCATTATCAGCGGCTTTGCCCACGGGCCAGATGGCTCTAGATTCGTTCTTCGACTCATTAACCAAGGGTATATGCAAAAGAAGCATGTCGACAACTCAAGGTACGAACTGCGATCAAGCGAGGATGTCACCGCCTAATCAGCTGATAGACATCGAAGACTTTTCCTGCTGTGGCGATATGCAACAAGTCGAGATGGGCTACCAAAAGAAAGACAAGAAGCGATCCAAATGCTCTAGATGCACCATCAGAGTATACAAGTTCTTCACCTCGGTGTTTGGATATCTGCGAAAATGGGTGAAAGCGCTGGTAGACCACAAATATTTTCAACAGGGTATCTTGCTCGCAATCCTCATCAACACTCTGTCCATGGGCATAGAGTACCACGATCAACCAGAAGGACTTACGGTCATAGTCGAGATAAGCAACATAGTTTTCTCTGCTATATTTGCCGTAGAAATGCTGCTGAAAGTGATAGCGGAAGGACCTTTCGGATACATCTCGAATGGATTCAACGTCTTCGATGGCGTAATCGTTGTTTTAAGGTATACTTCATTAAAGATTATATTTAAAAAAATATTTATTCAATAAATACGTATTTTTTAGTGCTTTTGAGCTGGCTCAAACTTATGTCGGCGATCGGGAGCAGGCAGGAAGCTCTGGTCTTTCAGTCCTGAGGACGTTTCGACTGCTCAGAATACTGAAACTGGTCAGATTCATGCCGAATCTGCGACGACAACTGTTTGTCATGCTGAGGACGATGGACAACGTCGCCGTATTCTTCTCGCTTTTAGTTTTGTTTATATTCATCTTTAGGTATGTAAACATTTGATTATTAATATTAGTAATAATATAATATTAACGACGTATATTTTAAGATATTCAGATACAATCATAAATATGCATCATATTTACATTTTTATACTGTAAAAATAAATAATTAATAATGATATTAGTATTAAAATAATATTTATAAATATTCTTTACATTTTTCTATATATATATATTATTTATTTTTCTTTCTTTAGATCTATATTTTCCATGACGATTTGTTTATTTAATTTTTTTTTATTTTTTATCATTTTTTTTATTTAAAAAAAAGGAAAAGTTAAGGTCCATCTTTTTGTCTATATATGCGTCATTTTAAAATGTATATTTTTTTTAATCAAACGATATTTCGTGCAGAAATTTAATTAAAATTACGCGGGGTGTATAATTAAAAACTTTATTTTAAAAATTCGTCCCTCCATAAAGATCGGATATTATTTAATTATGCTCTTGTATTTAAATGCTCAGTATTTATTTGTATTGTATAAATTTCTGCCACACTCGATTAGAGGAGAATTTCAATTAAAATTTAATAAAACCCCTGTCGCCATACTTCAGCCCTCGTTACGGTAGGGTTGAGTGTGGTATACATTAAATTTTAACGAAGACTAAGTCAACAAAGGGTCCTTCATCCCCTCCGAGAAGTAGTGGAAGGCTTCTAAAAAAAATAAGACTAATGTAGGGGTTAAATTGCTAGGTTCGCCTCGTCGCTGCAATGCATAAAAAATGTGTTTAGGCCAAAAATAATCGAGCGCCATTGTGTAATGGCAACATTTTTAATTAAAGCAGGTTTCAATTTTTGAATCATTCTTGTATAGTTGGCTTATTATTTCTATCGCTTCAAAGATTTCATGATTTTTGTGTTGTTTTGACCCCCATTTTTCCTATATTTAATTAAAAAAATATTTATATATATACATCCACGAGTTATTTACCCTTTAACCATGCGTTTGTGATTCACATTTATGCACTTTTTAACACTTTATCAAATAAATAAAACCTGATCGAAATATTCAACTGGCGTACGTCATCTTTATGTTAGAAGATTTTTCAATATATATTTTATTATCGATGTCTTTTGCATCGCAGAATCGATGCCGATGACGCTGTCCAGTTGAATATTTGCCCTAAACACCCTCAGGAACGTTTTTTTTTAACATCACCACATCAAATTAATTATGCTAGTATTAAAGATTGGCTTGTGGTGAGTATGGCGTATATGGCTGTTGACGGTGTTAGATGATGTGTCCCACTTCTTGTAGCATCCTCGGGATGAACCTGTTCGGATGCAAGTTCTGCGAACACCCTCAGGAAGGTGGGGATGTCGAGTGCGACAGAAAAAACTTTGATACCCTCTTGTGGGCTATTGTGACCGTGTTTCAGGTATTACTTTCAACCTTTATGAGATGCTTTTTAACAACAGTTAACAACAACGCTCACTCGACCAACTAGTACAAGTATAGCCAACCAGCATTCTGACACCGATCCCCCTTCCTCCACCATTCAAATACGATGAATCAGTAGACCATCATAACTTCAAAATCGTCACAAATAGAGATGCAATCGAATTTGCGCGAACAATCGGCTGATTCTGTATTAATATAATATATTATTCATATGGCAAATGCAAATTTAATCAAATCTAAATCAAACAGTTTTTTTATTTTTTTTAAAAAAAATATTTAGACATAATTAAAACTGATTTTTACAATCGATGGACGATGAAAAAATAGTGAAAACAACAAATCTTACATATAATCGATAAATACATAACATATCCTAAACTTCAGATTTTTTTACACGGTTTAGAAGAATTAAGAGGAATAATTGTCATAAAAACTGGCTAAAACAGGAATAAAATAATTCAGCTTTTAAAGGGTTAAAGGACTGAAGCTCGAAATACGAGTAGAATTTAAAAAAACGGGGATTGAACCGTTATTTTTTTTTTTGTTTTCGTTCCGGTTCAATTAAAAGCTTCGAGTGATTATTTTTTTAAATGTTTTTATCGAAAAAATCTGTAAAAACCATTTTTTGAGGAAAAAAACCCGGAACTAAACCGAAAAGGATCATATCCAGTATAATTTTTTTTTAATTAAGAACGGAACGAAGTCTGAACCGAAATATAACGGTTCAAAGCCCTGATCCATTTAAATTGTCCTCGTATATTTTTTTGAGTTGAGTAGGAAAATGTTTCGTATTTTAAGTATCCTTTTTTGCACAATAGTCTTCGAGACAAACAATTAGGAATACCTTGATACTCTTTTTTTATACGGTTTTAAAAAACTTATCTATAAAAACGGTCTATAAAAAAGAACGAATACTTGTTCTAACACAATTCCCAGAAACGTTTTTTTTTAATTTTTCGCGCTTTTGCAACCTTTCCTAAAAGGACGTTATTTTATCTTATAGTTTTTTACACGGTTTTGTAATACACGATCTACAAAATAAAACGAATATTATATTTTCAAATGAATTACTTATTCTAACGCGATTCTCAGAAACAAAAAAAGTTTTTTTTTAAATCTCGCGTTGTTGCATCTCGACACAAAAGGACGTGATTTTATGTCACAATAATTATATGATTTTTTTACACGGTTTTTAAATTACATAATATCACCTATGAATTGTTATTTGTGTTTTTCTATTTATTTTTTGCAAAAATTTGATTAAAACACATTTTTTTATAGAAAATTTATCGTTATATTAAGAAAAATAATAATCCAAAATAAAGTTATTTATATAATCATTTTAATTTATTATTGAAATAGTATTAAACTGCGCTTTTTTCTATAGCCCTCTCAAGAGTCTCGCATGACTTTTAATGTCATGCTTTAAATTTCAAACAAAATAGTATTATTTCTTTTTATTTAAAAATAAGATAGATGTTACAATGACCAATACGAGATTGTAAGATCTGTATTATATTTATATAAAAATAAATAATTATATTTTATTTAAAATTAGAAGCATGTCATTAAAACATACATATTACGCCTCATAGGGTTAATGCATAAAAGTGAATAATAATATAATCAGTGTCGGCTCGTGGGTTAAGTATTTAGTTAAGGAAGATTAAATATTAAAAAGAGTATATTTCGCAAAACAACGCTTAGGAAAGAGAGCCTCCCCACCCCGCCGCCGCCCCGCATCCATCTAATACACGACGATGGTAGCGCTGACTGACAGACGGCGCTTTTGCTCTACATCGCGTGGCGTAATACATAATATATAAAAATATATTATTCCTTAATTTTCTTGGGGGTGCTGTAGCTCCACACTACATATGGACGAGCCGCTTCTGAATATAATGTTATCAAGAATGAGAAAAAAATATTTTTTCATACATATTTTATATGTCAAAATTAATCGAAAATTTTTCACGTATTGCATAAAATTAAAATTCACTTTTATTCAAGAAATTAAAATGTTATCACTGAAAATTATGATATAAAATTATCGAAACATTTTTAAAACAAGCTCTGAATTCCGTTTAATGCATTTTGCCATGAATTACATAAATATTATGTACAGAATCAGCTGTAATTTGCCAATAAATAATAATTGCAAGCTCAAATTAGTCAAACAACAAGCATTTCAGGCATGTCGATCGGTACAATACTGAACCAAGAACTTGGTTTGCACACACATTGCCTGTACAAATCATCGTGATTCGTAAACGTCTAGGATCAATTAAATATTAATACCACCACACATGCTACATAATTTTTTTTTCACTAAATGGATAGAATCGAAAAGAAAATGATAATTTTCGTATAGGACAGTCATGACGAAAGGTTCGATACTAACTCTGCATTTATTATCTTCTCTGCACATAACACATAAATCACATAATTCGATTCCGAAACATGCGAATATATAAAAAATATTATTCGTATTGGAATTGTATTATTTATAAAAGAAAATCGTCTGAAAATGCATGCAACGAATAAATTAAATTCTTCGACACTCACTCGTACACTACGCTTGATTACACAGTAAATACATTTTTTCTTAGTGACAAGAGAAGCACGGAGTATGCGAATGAATTTTCCAATAACACGAGGCATGATTATATTTTCCTAATTTTTTTTCCCGGCCGGAAAATGGCGGTATTTTGCTCGCAATCGAATGAAATACCCCAACGACTGTAATTAATTCATCGAATTCGTTTTTATACAACACAACAATTTACGAGCGACGATTAATTCAAAATTTAAATTTAAAAAAATCGCTTCTACTAACGGCTTACGTCTGCGAAATAACAATCTGTATGCGAAATAATTGAAAACATAGCCGTGTATCTAAATGTAAAAATAATACATCTAACTGATCGATCAATTGTCCATTAATCTCGTTGCAATCACCATGTAGAATCATTATTTTGATTGATCTCGATCAGCAAGGCACCTTGTACTATTAGCGAAGAGGTAGGTCTCCCATATGTTACGTTATGGACCTTATATTTGATTAGATCTTTAAGGTATTGTAATTTTGTATACTTTATTTTTTTATTTTTATGATATTTACGCCTCTTTACCTTGACTTTTGAATGCATGTTACAATTCTTACTTATTTATGCATGCGAATATTATTTTGATCCACATAATATTATCCTATAAACACAAAAACACACTTATTTTTGGTAAATGTATATGAAATATAAACAAAACGCTTTTATTTTTTGATTAATAATGTAAAATATGAATTATATAATAGTATAAAATGAAAGAAAAGCGTATTTTCAAGCTGCCTATGCACTCATTGAATTAGCTTTTAGATAAATATTGTATCATCGAGCGTAATAAAAATCAACTTAAAATACATTGCACATTAAATAATACGTATCGCTTAGAAATAAATTATATATTAATACAAAACTACGTAATTAAACAAATATATTATTTTATTTAAAAAAAAACACACCACTTCTATCTATATATATTTTTTTTAGCATGCTCTATACATTCTTCTATTACATTTTTCAATTTTTTAAACATCAAAATTAAACAGATACATTATAAATTTTGTATATAATATATTATTATGTATACTAACATGAAAAATCTTAGAAGCATTGAAATAATATTATTATACATATGCATATTTACATTTGGGTTTTATAAAATATATAATTTAAATCAAACCCAGTACACAGTATCAAAATTTATATATATAATACAATATAAGGTTTGAGTATACGTTGAGATGCCACTCGGTGTTTTTAAAAATATCTATATTATAATTTAAATAAACACCGTGTGCGTCTATAATAATTAACATAGTTAGGTAAATTTAATGGTATTGTTAAGGATATACTTAATACATAACAATTGCATTCGTTTCCATTAAGGAAATCCCCATAGTGATGATATGAAATAATTTTTCCACTAATGTTTGAATTTGTGACAATTTATTGCACAATTTTTGATAATGATAAGTTGTCATGAATGTAGATATTGATTATGATATATATATATATACGATTACTGAATATATTAAATAATATATAGATATATTCGGCATGTGTCCTTAACACAAGAAATATAGAATGTATGTATACAATTTTTGAACATATCGAGAATGCTCAATAATTATTTATCGATTTTTTATGAACGGATTCTGCAGATTATTAAAAAAAATATGATTTAAGTTATTCGTATGCTATTTTTGTACACGTCTGAATTTTTTTTACACGGTTTTTTAAATAATGAGGTACAAGAATATGGACTAATTATTTTATTACTATATTAAAAGATCTCTAACAGTGATATTTAATTGATTGTGAACAAATGGAAATAATATTGCTGAAGGAAAAGCATAAGAAGAATAGATTTTCTTATTATTGATTTTATTTTATCGAATTTTGTATAAATATCTTCACAACATTGAAAGCACCGATGAATAAGTCAATATGATTTTTTTTAAATATCGAAATTTTTCTGAATCAAGTGTTTCTAGTGATTTTGACAGCGCCGGTCACCAGTGACCCCCATGGCGATTAACCTTTTGAGATAAAATGTATTTATTGGCAAAGATATACCTTTTTTATGTTATGATTTCTTATTTTATTTAACAATTTTAAAACAATACACTCGATATTTTCCAGAAAACCTCGCGTAAAAAAATGATTTTGTTATTAAATCAAATCTATTTAAAATGTTTATTCCCTAAATAATTTAAATAGATTTGATTATATATAACAAAATAGCTTTTACACTTTTTTCTGGAGTAGAAAGTATCGACCGTGTAAAAAAAGACATTTGTGTACCTAGAAATAACATCTTAAAAACTCTTTGATTAATAGGTAGTGTTTAAATACCTCAAATTTTCCAAAAAAATCTAATAAATATTATTTTCTGATTCTCTTTTTGCGCGTTTTTAAAAACGTATAGTTAAACCTGTTCTTGTGCGGTGGATAGTGACCGCATAAAAAAAATTATATCCAAATTGAAGAAATAATAAATTTGTCCTCAATCTTCGCTTTGCAATGATTATTTTTAGGACGGTAAATATCGAAATTGAATATATAATGCAGGGATGGTAAACCATTTTTAGATATATTTAAATATATTAGAAGAAATAAAGCTCTTTCTGAATAAAAAATACTATAGTTTATATACGAATTTTCAAATATAAATTAGTTAAATGCGACATAACTTTTTTCAGCATTTCAATCAACCGAATATAACACTTCAGGAAAATGGATTAATTGTATTAATGCTCAAATATTTATAATGAATCTTGACATATTCACTAAAGATTTAGAAATGAAAGCCCCATAATCCTCCTCTCCCTTTTCAATAAACAAAAATTTGACCCACTTCTCAAAAAGGTTCGCCATCAGTGATATAGTGCAATACTTATATAATGTGATAACTTATTTTTCATATTATGGAGTAATTTTCGTTTTTTTGTATACCGCATTAGAAAAAGTCGCACAAAAACAGGTTTGACTGTATTTATAAAAGAAATATTTTATTTATATATTAAATAAAAAATCAGATGTAATTAATTTGATCTAAAAATAATGAAACCGACCTTATTTTACACGGTAGACTCTGAAACGTATCATTCTGTAACGAATTTATACTCAATCATACAAACTCCAATTTTTTTATATAATTTTGATTAATTTTTACGATAACTTTAATTGTAACTCGAGAAAAAACGCTGAAACATGATTTGTATAAATTGGAGCTAGTAATGCAGTGAAGATGTTATTTTTTTTAAATGATCTGCCAGAGTTAAGTCACATCATCACAAGATATCAGACATTTTAATATGTATTAAAATCTGTTATTAACATATTGAAAGCGGGTATTTCGTTAAATAATTACAGTAGGAAGCGGGTATTTTTTAACATATTACTGATTACACTAGATATCATAAATATTGTAGATTATTAATTATCATAATGTAATGCAATTTAGGTAAATAAAACTGGTAAGATATTTTGTTCGAATAAGGCCCGTTACCCACGAGCGCTGAAGTTGGGTTGCATGACGTCATGGCCCCGCCCACATGCAGGGTTGGGGGCCGTGGAGGCGTCGACTAGAGCAATCAAGTTCCGACATTATGTTTTTCTGGCTCGTAAGTGCGAATAAAACATATAATAGAACACCATTCCCTGGGAATTTGACAGTCGGTCGAAAATACTGATGATTTCATCTTTTAAAAAAAATATTGAGCTGAAGAAGAGGGTCTAGTGATTCAGTTCAGATGTTTGTGTAGTTTTAAATACAGATCGCGTCCGTTTCAATGAGATAAAATACGAAGGGTACCAAAAAACAAATATATTTACAGTGGAACCCCCAATTACACTACTCCGAATTATGCGCTGTTTTAAATATTCGCAGCAAAACTCCTAATTACCCAATTGGCGCCTCGAAACTAACGCTCCTGGCCTATGGGTTTTTTTGGGGTCTATTTTGTATAAAAATAGACCCCAAAAATTTTTATTCCAAAATTTTTTATCTTCATTACGAGGGCAAAACAACACCTCGCACGTTTTTGAGATGTTTTGTTTTCTGACTGAAATGTTCTTTGCATTGAAAACATTTAAAAAACCAACTCTCCCCATTTTAGTAAAATTCTTCCGCTGTTCTTTTCTAACATTCACATTATTCAGTACTAACTGAAACGCCAGCTTTTCGCTTCAACTTCTATACGATTTATGGGAGAAATGTATATTTTTTAAGCCAGGGTTAAATTTATAATATTTTATAAAAAATATATATATAAAAGTGAATAGTATCGAATAGACATTCTTAAAAGTAAAAAAAAAGTATCATCCAATCCCCTTGCTTTTCTATATCTCCATAAAAATAATATTCATATTTTTGTCACTGTGTCAAACGTTAATATTATTTTTATAGTTGTGGTATTTTTATTAGTAGTCCGACCGTCAAATTCTCAGGGCGCGAGGTTCTAGTATACGTTTCACTCGCACATATGGAGAAAATACAGAGAAAAAATATCGAGTCGAACGTGTTTGGTCTCAGTCGACGTCTCCATGGACCCCCAACCCTGCATGTGGGCGTGGTCATGACGTCATGCAACACGACTGGAACGCTCGTGGGTAACGGGCCTAAAGCTATGGGATCTCGCAGTGTTAGTCGACGTAAATTCTCGTATTCGAGTGACCCGCTTCCGCGCAAATGTATCCAAAGACGAGAAATGTCGTCGCCCGACTTCAATGTGTTTTGAGTAATCTCGATATGTTTGATTCACTCCGTATGCCCGCCATGTTCTCATATTATGCCCTACACCTTACACACACACCTGGTCGCTGCCGGAAACTGATGATGGCCGGCGTTACCACGAGCAGCATCCTCGGCATGTACCTGTTCGGCGGTAAGTTTTGCAAGTTTGTCGACGATAATGGCAACGAGCGAGAGTGTACATGTCCGGAAATAGTATCGCAGCATCCACGCTGCGAGTGCGATAGAAAGCATTTCAATAATATCCTATGGGCAACCGTAACAGTGTTTCAGGTATGATCATTTTTGTTCCATTCACGTGTCTGCATGATAAATGTGCGTTTGCATGACGTAACACGGTAAAAAATATATAAACATAAAAATATTTCAAATAAATAATATATGCCTATAATATTGAAAAATAATTCAAATAACTAATTATAAAACTATATTTATATTAATGCGTACAGTGACTTCCTAAATTTTAGATATTCAGTCTTATTTTTAAAACGAAGTGCTTTTTCTAGTATTTTCCTTTGACTTCCCTACCGCGACTTGTTGAATCCACGAATTAAGTCTTTATTGATGAGTTTGTCGACAACTTCGTCGATATATTGAGTTTCAACTTTCAAATTGAGTTATTAAGAGGCGTATTCTTAATTAACTACCTTTTTGCCTCGACAGTATGGCCTCGTTTAGCGCTGAGGATACGTCCTTAGATAACAAAACGCTAAATGAAACAGCGTTAAACGAAGTTATTTATTTATTTTAGTCTATTTTATATTACTTCAATTTCCATATTAATATATTTATTTATTTGGATGGATATCATACCTCAGTTGCGATTAACTTACATTATCATATTGATATATGATACCTACAAGCCATAATAATGATTTATTTAAATATTATATCAATTGATATGATATTTATTTATTTATAATTATAGATTCAAAGAAGGATACATAAATATAATATTTAAATTTATCAACTTGTGAAGGTAATGAGTCCTTCCACTTACATACCCCGTGGCCAGTGTCATAAAGGATTCCCTAAATTTATACTTTTCGTTGGAGGATTAACCGTAACTTAGCTCATATTATCGCAATAATATGTATGCTACCTACAAGTCATGACAGTGATTTTTATCGCTTTAAGAAAAATGTCGGTAGCAGGAGATCACATCCAAAACACGTCACGTCTTGCTTGTAAATTCTTTTTAAAATTTGATTTTAAGTAAACTTGTAGCAAGTCCTTTGGGTTGATCGTGTTCATGATTTTCACAATTTAATTAAGAATTTTCAAGAGAAAAAATAGTTTGATTCCAATTTCGTAAGAAATTAAATACAACACCAACGATAATATACAGTCAACCCTCCTATAGCGCCGAGATAAGGATTACCCCCATAGAAATCCGCTATTTAGAAAACAAGGAATCGACATAAAATTAGGGTCAGGTTTTTTAATTTTATTTTGTAAATTGAACGACAATTAATACATCAAACATTTTGCATTAGCATATTTTAACCCTTTAATCGCTAAGCCAATTATATGGATTTTTACCGTACGCCGTATA